>KN889048.1:1871-20676 GCA_000934455.1 Apostichopus parvimensis | reverse complement strand
TATCATACCTAGGATTGGGTTCACAACCTCCGTATCATACCTAGGATTGGGTTCATAACCTCCGTATCATACCTAGGATTGGGTTCACAACCTTTGTATCATACCTAGGATTGGGTTCACAACCTTTGTATCATACCTAGGATTGGGTTCACAACCTCCGTATCATAACCTAGGATTGGGTTCAAGGCCTCCATATCATACCTAGCATAGGGTTCAGGACCTCCCTATCATACCTAGGATTGGGTTCACAACCTCCATATCATACCTAGGATTGGGTTCACGACCTCCCTATCATACCTAGGATTGGGTTCAGGACCTTTGTATCATACCTAGGATTGGGTTTATGACCTCCATATCATACCTAGGATTGGGTTCACGGCATCCCTATCATATACAGTTTTTTCTCGTAATCTCAAACATTCACCTTGTTGTGCAAGAGACAACTACCAGCATATCTTTGATGGTTTGGTATGTTCAGTCCTCTGGTATTCAAACTTCAGTGGTGGAATATATCTAATCCTGACCGAAGTACTTACTTAAGGAGGCACGCTGGGTTTGAAGGGGTGTGGGATAATGGGTTTCGGTATCGTGTTTAGCATTCAAGTGTTCTGTGCATTATCTAATACCCACAGATATATATATTGGTTTGTCTTTCTATGGCAGTAGGTACAATACCATATGTGTCCTTCTTGCCTAATTGGAAGTAAAACAATGAATTGTTACAAGTGGTTGGATACTGCAGAGTTACATAACTTATGATTCAGATCTCAAGTTTTGCTTTTTGCTTCCGTAATTGGACAATTTAAAAGTTAAGGTAGACACTCATAAAAGTCAGGCTATGTTCCTTCATATCTCATAATTTGATTTCTATTGCATCAACAGTCATCAAATTAAAAATTATATTATTATTAATATGATTTAAGAATTGGACAATTCAAACTCCATACAACACAACCAGATTCATACTGTGTGTTCAAGGCACTCTCATACATACTTTGGCTTTTGTGTGTTTTAGTCATGTTTATGAAATCATATCATCTACAATGATGGAGCATGTATTTGTTTACTTTATAAACAAACACCAAATTTGAACAGTCATATGATAAACCAACAACCTAATTCTACCATAACAGTCTAATTGTTGTTGCAATTCCAAGATGCAGCTTAATTTATTAATGCATGAAGACTATTAATTGCAGAAAATATGGGGATAAATGTGATGCATGTGGTTTAAAGGATGAAACATAACATGAGCATGGTTTGATTCCCATGTTAGAGTTAGGTGCTGTAGTGAAGGTCATAGGTCATGGGTGGTGTATGACCTAACTAACAGTAGAAAACTTGAATGTGATGTAATTAGTAAATGAATGTTTCCTCACCCGCCGTCATTTGAAGACGATGGTAGTTCTTCTGATCTCTGAAACAATTGAGAGCAAAACAATATGGGTTGGTTGTTATGGATATTAAAGGTTACCATAGCAACAGTAGATACCGACAACCATACACTGCTATACATGTTCAGCTACAAGAGTTAATAGACTTTATTACCTCCTTTAGGATTTTCCTCCCCCTCCTCCCTCCCATTAGTAGTGTCACTAAAATGATCCCTCTTATCCTGTATAACAAGAAAATGCATTTTCCTTTCATATTGGCCTTTCTTTTGCAAACTAAGATACAGCATAAGCAAAACCTTTCAAATAATATTTCAACTTGATGTTCCATCCATGCTGCACAAAACCAGAGCGAAAAAGTCAAACACAAAATAATTTAAAAATCATTTACACACAATCTAAGCGAAATGGAGAAACCTTTATGAACGTCATATTTACCTTTACTTTAGCTGATTTCACTTTATCTTTCTGGGGAACAAAAATAATAAGAATTTTTGATGTTAGTTCAGTATCTTACCATGCATCAAGTAACAGACAAGTCAAAAATGAATCCCTAACAAGTACCAAACATGGATACGGTAATCCTGTGTGGCTTGTTAAAGATACAAACATATGTTAAAATGACATTTGCACACGTCCATGGGTGAAGCAATGACGATTGAGTTCATTATATATAACTGTAGTTGTGCTGGATTACTGCATTACCTGACAGTATTAAAAGGGGTAGTTCTAGATTTGTATGAGCCAAACTGTTCTTGTGTTTAAAAAGAAGTCTTTTTGCATTTAGTCAGTAAATTTCACTACACCTGCCAAGTGATACTTAATATACTGCTATGGCAACAGACCAAACTAAGACAATCTCTTGAGCTTTTAATACACCGACTGATCATTAACCTGATTTTAAAACTTCTATTTGATTCCCAATATTCATAGCCAAGACCCTTTCACAGTAACATTTATACATACTGAAAGGCAATCAGAATTTATTTTGGCAATTGTTCTTGCATATTTGAAACAAAAGCAAATGTTAGTTTGGCTAACATCGTTGGTATCTGACAGTATCTAAGATATACCTGACATAACTCATGACTCCAAACAGCTGCCCTCATAAAATCCCATCCAGTATGTATTTCTTTGACGATCTCACTACAGTACCAGCATTTTGTATATATACCATTTACCAAATGTTGATTATTTCAAAAACAACATTTTATGTTTAGCATTTATAATATTAGGCGCAAGTTTTGGGTCCTATTCATCAATGATGAAACATGTAAGATTGGACAAGTTATTAACTTAATCATATCAAACCGAGGAATAATAAGCTAATTGGAAATCTGATTTCATTTGAACTATGAAACTTGTAAATTGAAAATTGTGTGCTTGTTAACTACCAGAAGTAGTACCAAACAAGAGTGTAGAGTTAGGGATTGGTGTGTTCATGTTTACAATGGAATGCTTAATGAAGCCTTAATTGGTAACTAATTCATCATCTCATGCCATGCATAAATTGTCTATCTCTTTTGCTCATTCTTTGTTTTAAGTTTAATTAAATAAAACTTGATTACTCTAGCTAAGGAATTGACATCGCTGAAAGCTGCTTCAAGGTGTTCACATAGCATGGAAGACTTGGTCTTACACTAACACTGATCTTCTGGAAAAATGCAGAAAAAACAATGTCCTCTCATTTGTAAAAATTTGGGAAATTATGGTTAAAAGTTTGCTTTAAAATGAAATGACCGTCTGAAATTGATCTTAGCCTAGTAGACACTTACTTCATCTAATTCTCCGATAAGATAGTCCTTCATCAACTCCCTGGCATCTTGTGAATGACCTACGTCTTCAAACGACTCTGAAGCGTTACCACCTAAAGACGAGAAATGAAAAGAAAAACACAGATCAATACTACTGTAGTGACATTTACATGAGAGGAATTACGGCAAATTTAGTGATGTTGATAGAGACGAGTTAATACTCAATTAGTATGTGTTGAAACTCTATATCTCTAATGTCACTAGTACTGTATGTCACATTCGAATAACAATTAAGAACATTAATGAATTCATAAATTTGAAATTGAGGGAACATCCTCAGACTGCAGTCTCTACCACAAATCTTTTAATAACCTTCTAAACGACATCTGATTAACCATAACTTGTTAACCTGCCCACCCCTTTAAAAATACAAAATAAAATAAAACTGTTAGCAAACTGCTTATCCACTAGAGAGCCTGTGTAAGAGAATGTGTAAAAGTAAGTTGGCCTGACGTTTCAATCCTAGCAGGATCTTCTTCAAAGGCCAAATGACAAGTATATAACAATAACAGAAGGGACAAAAACACGCACAGAATACAAACAGGTTAAAGAGCACGGTGAACACAAAGAAACCTGCTCCTTTAAAATACAACAGGAGCAGGTTCTTAATACTCTCCAACACAAGCTTTGTTTGTCTTTCCCAAACAAGTGTAAACAGCAAAGCTTTGTTGCTGAGTGATATTTTAGTAAAATGAAGGATATGAACCAATTTTTCTTTACAACAAAGGAGTGTAAATAAGATGGAAATAAATGAAAACTGGTCCGAGGTAACAATCAATTGGTGTGGTGCCAATGACAAGCCTGTGGACCAGGGACCACTATTCACATGCAGTGTCCTCTCATCATGGAAACCGTAATTTCCCAGGTCTGACAGCCTGCAGTCTACATAGTTTCACTCATAACAGAGTGGTGGGGGGGGGGGGTGTCTACATCATTCCAATTTCCAAAAAGACTTCATACATAGCACAGTCAAGTCAAAAGGCAATGTATGTTCAGAGGATAGTTTCAGAAATTCTTTAAACCATCCAGCATGGTAAGTAATGAAAACTCCCAGAACACATCCAGCCAAGCAATAGTCAGAATTATCACAGTGTTGTAAATTCCATTGTGTTGGTTTACAATTTCTACGTAGAACTTTGGATATTTTTCTTTGAAGATAACAATCAAAACACCATGTAAAGTGCTTGTACCCCTAAGTCTAGTAGTTGTGAAGACATTCAGATAAAGTGAGTTAATATCAAGGTGAAAGATCATCAATGACACAGGCACTTTAAAGCTGACCTCCAAATAGTGTGAGACTGTCAGTGTTTGGTTGTACTCAGTGAAGCGTACCCCCACTTTAACAGCCAAGACAGTGTATATTGTAGCTGAATAGCAGCATGCTTGCTCACCATTACATCACATTAGCCCAGCACATTGCTAGCCTTCATAAAAAAAACCAAGCTGAGCTTGTTATCAATGACATTTTAATGCTTCTATTGTTGTCTGCATCTAACCTAAGCTTTAGTTTTTGCTCCCCATGCCCCCCCCCCCACCCCAAAAAAAGTTGTCCAATGAGTTCAATAGCCATGGGTATGCTACTGTACTATAATATTGATAGTTCCACTGCCAACCATGTATTATAGAATTTTATCTCCTTCTGAAACATCAAGTACTTCTTGTTGCCCCCCCCCCCCTCACTTATTAGTATACCTCAGCTACTTCTGTACACACGGATACAAGATTTAACAAGGATGGGGTTCAAAGGTCACACCTTTCCTAAGTCTCAGCACCACACTGTACAGGCATGCATGCACTATCAGTTACTCTTTTAACTCCATCCATTAGTTTGAAGTTTAAACTGTTTTACTGCGTATTTTACATTCATCATAAAACTTTGTGATAAAGGTACGCAAAGCACTAACCAACTGACATTGCTTGAAATCAGTGCTAATTTACTGTTTGTACCAAGGTTTTGTGTGTTGTAGATCTGACAAAGTATTCCTTGACGAGCTGATCTGAAGAAATCACACACAAACACATCAGAAACTATGAACTGTCTTATTAATATAAGCTGTAGAGTTGTCCAAAGGTGCGTAATGTGCAAGTTTATGTCTAGCTTTAAGCAGTAATCCCTCAGCCTAACCTACTGTACTACTATGTTAAGTGGAGCATCACACTGCATAGTTATTCTGTGCATCACAACTACAACTTTAAGTCTGTTTTAATGCAGTCCACAATTACCTAAAAATTAAAAAATTAAAAAACAAAAAGTTAATACTTTCTTCTCATTTATTTTGCAAATATTGACATTTTCTTTTTACCAAACCAGTCCTCCAAACTAACATAGAATACGGTACTGAAATTTCCTTAGACTATATACTATTCAAGATACAAACAGGTCAAACTTAACTCACTGTTATGTACAGTTGTACAGTATATCCATTCGTTCATTTCTCTGTTTCTTTTCTCTACAGAATTTACAGTAGCAACAATTACTTCATTATTCATGTAATTTTAATGATTAAACTTGAGCTGTGATTGATAATTATGTCATGGCATGTTCACCACTGATACCTGGGTTGGTACTTAAAGCAATTAACACCATGTACTGTAGATAAATCATCCCATGGACTTCAACCCTGAGACTTGTAATCTGGATCCTGGTTTATACTGTAATACATACAGTACTGTCTAACACTACTGTCTAACAAGAGTACACTGTACACTGTAGGTTAATGTACGATACCCCCAGACTGCTCTGACAACCTATATCATGGACATCGCAGGTGATTACCTGAACGAATCCTGCGCTCTTGTGTGATTTAATCGCAAAAGTAAACGATAAATAAATGTTACACTGTATTATCATGTTAATCATATGAAAATGTCATATTTCCAAAGCAAGGAACACACATAAAAAAAATTACATTGTTTATTTGATGAAAAAATTATTTAAAAATATTTCAAGTATATTACTGACAATCCTTACCTGCTTGTTCAAGCATTACCTCCTCTCCACCGGGATGCTGAAAGAAAAAACAAACCAGTTTATCATTAAACTCAAAAGTGACTAACATTATAGTTTTGAAATAACATCATTGCCACATTGTCATTATTATTTTTTGTTATCACAAGTAGAATGATGTGCAAAAAGACTTGCAGCAAGTTCGATGTGTCTATCACATCATACTGCAAAAAGACTTGGGGCAAGTCTGATATGTTCATCACGTCACAGCTCTACGTACCGTACACTCTAATGCATACCAGTTGTACGGTACATCTTACATGATAGCTTGGAGAACTCTACGTAATATACACCTGAATGCAATAGATCATATATCTTACTATACATACCAAATGAAATTAATCAAGTTATTCCTCTTGTTCTACATATCTGCCTCCAAACATTTCTACCCTACTGCAAGCTATGTGCAGTACAGTAACATATTATCCAATACTAAGTTAACTAGTGCTTATTTTAAACAATTCTGTTATTTTCTAGATATCTGAAACAATTAATATGTTTGATGTTTCAGACCTCTTACACTAAAATGTACTCCTATTTTTATTTTATTTTTTTAATTTGATTTAATTGAAACATTTGATTTTCTGCATTTTTTGTTCACAATTTCTGTCATCAACAGTGCTGTTGCCAGACTTCATCCTTTTCTAAGCAAGCTATTAAGATGAACATGATTTCAAATGGTGATGTAGAAAATGAGAGCAAGTTTTGTCACACAATTGTCCGCTAAATTCATTGACAGAGCGGGGCAAGGAGACTAAGAATGTCACTTGCTTTATTATTACTCATCTACTCAGAGACAATTATCAATAATTGTTCAAAGATTTGCTGGGTAGTGGATAGCAGTGGATACCCATATAATACCTTATTTTAGCAGGCATACTGTAACTCTTGAAACAAGTTTGGAGCTTTAGATTAATTTGAAGTGGTTTGGTACAGGAAGAGAATCAGTTAATGTTGATGGTAGGAGAGTAATGCAGACACACATGTATGTCACACTGTACCTGCTTCTTAAATAATACACTAAGTTGTTAAGTCGTAGGAGTTTGCTACAGAGACCGCACAGACAGTGTGAACCCTACATACCTACATTCCCTTTTGGTCTACTGTATCTGTATACTACTCTTGTACAACTGCTGGAAATGACTGAGAAAAGACTTTTGTACAAGTTTGAAAGTAATTAGCCAATTGGTTCTTTCATGGTAAAATTGTATTGACAAACAGTTCTGAAACGCATACAATGCTGCTTTGTTCCCTACAAACTTCTTCCTGTTACTATTGTTGTATGATTCATTAGTTCTGTTTGACCAACTACGTTCAACACTTAGGCTGCAAGTCTTTTACAAAGTGTTAAATGGAGCCACAAATTTTTATTAGCAAAAATGTTAAAGGATGGCATCTTACGATGAATAAAACTGAATTCATGTATAAAAGACCAGAACTAAAACAAAAACAAAAACAAATTAAACCATGAAGACTTATTAAAATAAAGGTCCAAAACACACGCATTCTGCTTGTGACTAATTACAACCCTCTCATCAAATCCTTTATGAGCTCTATCAAACAGCATTTTGCTTCATTCAAACACATTCAGTCTGTAGGAAAATCGTTTAAGGTACCTTCCAGTCCCTTGTTAGCTTTTAGTCAACCTGCCCCCCCCCCCCAACTTAGATTTCTACTTCCTCCAGGCTTCCTGACCCTGTTTCAACCTCCATAGGCCTAGTGTCATACTTTCATTGTGATACATTTTGTACTTTTCATTCCACTGCCAAGTATTGCTGACGAAGGTCCAAGGGGGACTGAAAATTCCTACATACTTTCTAAAACAGTGCTCCTTGTTTGTCAAAATTATAAATTTTTCTTATTTCTCCGCTTTTGTCCAATGATACTTTTGGAATACACATGGATTTTCTGTATAATATATATGCATATGCCTATATATATATTCTTATATGTATATATTTATTTATATAGTAAAGGCTTCATAATTGACGCACCTTCAAATACTAGTACTAGCAACGATAAAGCAGGCAACCTAAACTGTTTGCAGCGAAGCGGAGTTACATATTTCATTGAGTTTGAATCCATTTCAGGTTTGAGCTGATCAATTTGTGTTTTTTCTAAGCTTTTAACACCCTCCGCCCAGTTTTGCACGTATATTTTGCATTTGGTAATCTTACTCCCTAAAAATAACCAAAATTACCTCAACATGATACCACTGCTCTCTGGGACCTGACCTGTCTGAGCTTAGAGGCTCAGAGCATAGCAAACAGCATCCAGAGTCAATGGATGTATACTTACAGATCGACAAATCCGTCAATTTCGAGGTATGAAAGAACTTGACATGGCAGATTATTTGTGTTGCGTAGGCACAGAACAATAAATATTTTGAGATCATTACATTTCTGATGAACTACACATGTGAAATTGAAAAACACATTCAGTTGAGTGATTTGGATTTTCCTCTATAATGTTGATCAAATTCTTTAGTGCGTCAATTGCTATATAATATATATAGATGAATTTGGTTGCTTTGCGACTATCTTGGCGCAGAGTGCTTTATGTCCAGTTTACAGAGCGGAATATAGGTTGGGACTTGTTGAGACTACCACTACTAGCACTACATACCAGTTGTCTGATGATTGCTCAACACGTGAAACTCTGAATAACAACTACTAGTGTTGAACTGTTCCACTAGTCTCAACTAGTCAACCATATGAATATGTGTTTGAGATTCTTATTTTCAGTTCGAGAAATGGACGGTGCGGATAGGCCTACAGCCTAGTGATAGACCCTGAACAAGAAAGTAACGTTAGGCAATATTTAAAGTAACGTTAGAATATAGATTACCGAGAAACCTATCCTTTATTCAGTTTAACGTATAACTTAGCTAGGAGCTGAAGCTCAGAAGCATAGGCCTGTGTTCGTTTTGATCATACGTACCTCATCCAAGAATTTAGTAACATCATAAACACTATCATGAATGACAAGCCAAGAAGAGCTGGTAGTTCTGTGTTCGCTAACTTCTTCGAGAGTATATGTCTTCGTTACTGTCTCTGCCATTTTCAAGTAATTTCTGTTACTATTGTAATTGTAGGTTAGTCTGTTTCAAATAATACAAAATATGCAACTTCTTGTTGTGAGATCGTCTTTTCGTGGACAACGGTGCGACGGGAGGATTTCAAATTCATGGAATAATTCGTCTTCTTTCAGCTCAAATTATTTCGCCACCTAATGTAGGCAAACTTGCTGTGGCAGTTGTACCGAAAGTGAAGTACACGCTAGTACAATGTATGGAACAGTGCCGGTAGGTCACCTACAACTTACACCAGTGTAATGATTAGTCAGTTTGTATGTGAGACACATGACAGATTTCACGTATTTAACACGAACTTATGCAATAAAAGGTATCGAACGCCATCCGGATTTTTAAGTGTAAGAAAAGACCGCAAACGGCGCTGCCATATCCATCGGGCAACCTGACCTTTGGAACTTTTCAACAGTTTTAATGGGTTTCTTAGCTATTTTAAGTTTTGTGAGTTCTTCAGCATATGATTAAGGTCATGATTGATGAAAAGGGGTTTTCTTCGCGTTCTTGAGATATTGTGTTTAATACAATATTTAATCATTTTGACCTCCAATGACTTAAAATGACATTTGACATTTACATGAAAAAAACAATGGCATTCACCTACTCAATATGGGGCAACCACATGCAACTATGAAATCGATACAACTCTTTATCTTCAAGAGATATCATGTTTCTAAAGTTTTCATATTCTGTTGACCTCAAATTACCTTTGACCTTCACTAAAACAATGGGCTCTTAAACCTTGGCTTAGGGCATCTGTATACAAATTAGGGATTATGATTGAGAGATTTATGTTACAAGCAAGGCATCCCAGACTCATACACAAATACACAAATGCTTTCATGATAGCAAACGTTACATTACACATCATTGAAACTAATAACAAGAACAAATGTTACATGAATCATTCGCATAATTATATTTTCAAATTATCCATAAAATTGTAAAAATTGTAACATCTCTTTGTCACCATTGGATATATCTACAAACACCTAAAAATGAATTTCTTTAAAAAGTTTGTATAGAAAGCTTCTGCAACCAAATACCGATTAGAACAGGGGGAAAAAAATGCTGAACAAATATGAAAATAAAACTGATCAAAAGAATAGAACTGTCTTTAAACCTGATTACATCATAAATTCTGTATAAATATGAATCACTCCTTCTCTATTGACAGACATGTAACCAAAAATATTTGAATAGACATGAGTTTAAGACAAAAATAACATAAAAAAAGAAACAGATGCCAAATAAAAAAGGGGAATAAATTAACATTTCAATAGTTTCCAAATTTCAAGGAAGTTTGCAATGTAAGAAACTCTACCGAAATTTAATGAAAGAGAAGGATATATTTAATAAGCTTCATCTTTTAACTACTTTAATCCGCAGGAACAAAGTGGTGAAGAGGTAAGGGGAGAGAGACAGGGAGGGGTGAGGATTGCAGACATAAAGTGATGGGTATGTCACAGCGTGCAGATTGGATGTTGGATAAAAGTACTGAAAGGAAGTACAATTATATATGAGGGTCTGGAAAATATGTGACCAGCTAAAAACATTACTCATGTTATGTGGGAGTATGCATGTACTTGTTTAGTATTCTGACTCATGACAAATTAATGCCAAGTAATGAGACATCATTTGCAAAGAATCACCACGTCCTTAGAAGAATTCTATTATTAAGGAATTTTGTTGCAGTTCGGGTATGTGGATTTGAAAATAGAAAAATTGGCTACAACAATGGGGTCCTCAGTCTGAATGTAAAACACGTCTTTCTTTGTTACTGTTTCGTACACCAGATCACACACACACACCTACACATACACGCACACTGAGCATAACAGAGACAACATTTAAAGGATTCAGAGCAACCAACAGCCAATTTCTTCATTATAAAGAGTTGAGGTCTTTTGTGTTTTTTTCAAAATTTTATCCCAAAAGGTGTATTTTTCAACCACAACATTGCCAACAACTCTACCACATGGTAAAATCACTGTCAATGACTAGACTTAAACTTAAAATAAGGTGGCTAGTTACGACTCTATTTTTCCAAAACATTTTGTTTTGTAAATGTGCCATCTTATACATATGATTAAGTCGGAAAAATGGCTTGGCTGATAGGCCCTCTTTGAAAATGTTCAACTATTTGAGGTACAGTTCTTAGTGATCAGATCCAGATGCATCATCAAGAAACATAAAACAACAACAATTTCATTGAGTTTAGACTTTTCTTGATGCTTCAGACATGTTTTCATTAAATTTTATGGCTATGTAAAAATTCTTAAGGATTCATGTAATAACATTTAGTCACAAGTGCCTGCACCAAAATAAACTATTCTGTAACTACCTTCCACTAAATAATATTTGTGACCTAAGCAAATGTGTCAACCACAAAGCCCACCCAAAATGAAGCGGGGTGGGGGGAGGGGCATTCCATTCAGGACTTTTGATAAAATAACACAAAACAACTATGACAGTGCTTCTTCATGGGCTACTTCTAAATGATGTGCTCGATCTATGATATTACATTCTTGGCTCTGATTGGATGATATGGTGTCATGTGACCATTCCTGACATAAGGTATTGCTATCAGCTTTAATACTGAGCTGGCAATAGTTTAAAGATTGATAAAGCACTCTTTGTCATTTGGGCAGAAGACACATATAATCCTTTGACTTCATGAAAATGCTTTACATAATCAGGTAATAATTTGGATGAAAAGTAACAATCTACTTGAAATCAGGCCTTAAATTATGACCAAATCTTGTAAAAGCTGGATGCTATTTCATACCAAAATCCCAATGACTTCATCCAAATGGAAAAGTGTTTGTGCGACAATATTCTTTTCTCCAATTTAGCTTCATTTGGTGGAAAAGTCTACAAGGTTAGGTAATTTAGATTAATTTTGATCTAATTTTGAGTTATACTGGGAAGATTGTGTAGATTGTGACCAAATGAAAAACTATAATCCTAAACTCCACTGCAAGTTATACTAATGTTAAGACAGATGCAGTAAGAACTAACATCAGTTTGAAACATGTAATAAGGCACCAATACAGGAAACACACTCACCATTATCTTTGATTAATGTGATGGAGATGTTCTTAGTACCCATCTATCCACCCAGCACCCATCTATCCACCCAGTACCCCATCTACCCACCCAGTACCCGTCTACCCACCCAGTACCCATCTACCCACCCAGTACATCATCCATCCACCCAGTACACCATCTACCCACCCAGTACCCCATCTACCCACCCAGTACCCCATCTACCCACCCAGTACCCCATCTACCCACCCAGTACCCCATCTACCCACCCAGTAGCCATCTGTCCACCCAGTACCCCATCTACCCACCCAGTACCCCATCTACCCACCCAGTACCACATCTACCCACCCAGTACCCCATCTACCCACCCAGTACCCCATCTACCCACCCAGTACCCCATCTACCCACCCAGTACCCCATCTACCCACCTAGTATCCCATCTACCCACCCAGTAATCCATCTGAAATGAAGAATGGGTCAACTATTTTGAAACACCTGCTTCATTTGTTTCTGAGTTCACACTGATATTATACCTAAGATTTATTCTAGAATTTGAATTAAACCTTCTCCTTATAAATTTATCTCAGTATTTCTTTTCCTTTCTTTCTATTTCCTGATTTTCTATACTGTTTTTCCTCCTCCTCCTCCTCCTCTCACACGTCATCTAGTAGTTGTACATCATCCCTATTTTCCTCTGGATTATGCAAACCAACAATGATGGCAGGATCGTGCTCTCTAGGAAACTCATCTTCATCAGGGGTGACGAAGACCGCTGCTGCTGCTGCTGCTGATGATGATGATGATGATGATGGTAGAGTTACCTCCCCTCTGTCTGGAGTGCCCGGATGACCATGTCCAGCATGGTCTTGGGATGTTGATGAAAGCTCTGGTGTGACTGCCAATGACGAGGACCCACCCGATGTACCATCCACTGATGTGTCAGGGGTGCTAGTTGATGATGTGGTAGGACCCTCAGATGAGGGGGGGTTGTCAGAAGATCTTCTGCTTGTTGCTTGCCGCTGCAGTATCCTGTTAACAACTCTAATCCTGTGGATGTTTGCAGCTGCATTCAGTATTTGGTGGTCAAGGTGTGCTTGTTGAACCACCTCTTGGGTAGTTTCCGAGTCTGTGTCCGATGTGGTGAAGCTGGATGTCTCCAGGGTATTCTGTGGGTCGGAACCTTCTGAGGATCTACCGTCTGCGTTGACTGAGTTTTGTGTGTCATGAGTTTCTTGTTCGGGAGACAGCCCGGACCCACCCTCTGTAGTGTTTCTATTCGAGGCTGCCTCTGGGGTAGTGGCAGCATTCAATTCTCCTTGACTGCCACGAGAGAGCATTCTGAGAAAGCGGGACCTTCGTCTGTTGATCCCGTGGGATACAGTCGTGCCTCCCCTCACTCCTTCCACGAATGCCCTCTGAAGGTCTCCATAATGAGGAGACGCCATAGTGGCTGAGTAGGACGGGGGTGCTTCCCTCTGGTCATTTTCTCCCCCGTAGATGTAGTAGGACGATCTGGCCGGTGACTGTCCTCCGTCTCTGCGGACCTGACGGAGCTGGTACAACTTGCATGTACAACTAAGGGCAGCAACAAGGAGCATTCCGCACACCAACGAACCAATCACAGCAGCTGTGATTACTTTCACAGTAGATGCTGGGTAGAGGAGAAGAATTTGTAAAATCGTCATTGCAAATGAACGAAACACATTTTGAAAACTGACGAAATGAAAAGATTCCAACGTATGCAGTCAAACAGATGCTTTTATGTTAAATATGCAAATTTGAAACTACATAAATATATGCATACAAAATATGCAAAATACAATAAAATATAGAATATTGCTAATATACAATGAAAGTAGTTGCAAATTAAAATTATACACAAATTACAGCAAGACAAAATGTACGTTGCAAAAATCCATGGTATTCTCCAGATAATGGACACTGGTTGGCAGAATGAAGTCGATACATGACATGTGGTATGATTATTCATTTCATCATACACCAAACTCCTGATTCCATCTCTTCAGTACTGAGGGATAACTTGCAATCACACCATTACAATAACCTACAAACATGTAGAAATTCCACAAAGAATTAAACAATTTCAATAAAATTAAATTGAAGTTGACTGTTCTTTGGATTCAAACACGCATGCATATTTACTAGTTTTAACCTCTCCCTGCTTAATATTAGTGACGGCTCTGGCTGGATGGATACTTGGAGTTACCATGATTGAGCCAGTGAAAGTCCGAGAGAATAAATAGTTCATCATTGGAACTGATGTGTTGACTAAAGCAGCTGTCAACTAATTCGACTGAGTTAAGGGCAGCTTAACATTTCCTTCTCTTCCTTTCAAAGATGCACTTTGAGATCAAGAACTGCCATTGCTCTGCATCACATACCTGCATGTCAAAGGAAACACTAACCACGAACACTTGATGACAGTGCAATATGGGTAATAGTATCATCAGACTGGAAGGTGTTTCGCTGTTTGTTTCAAATACAATGCTTTAAATGATATCTATTTTCTGCATCTCTTCAAATCCATTCACTAAATTATCACCTTCTGCCTTGATCATCACCATACCGACACATTGAATGTTTCTACATCAACGATGGTCCGCAAACACAAGGGGGAAGATCCAAAAGTGTCATTTTATTCCAGAAGCCAGAAACTTATCTATGTTTTTAGAGGATTGCCGGTGGAGATGGATTTATATATTTTTCTGGTGCATACTCTTAGCTATAGCTTTCATACATTCTGAGAATGGATTCAAAGCAGTTGGAAGGGAGGGGGGGTTGGTGGGTCATGGCTCAGTCTTCATGGACAATCCTGGATCGTAAACCTACCAGAGGATGACAAAATACATCACATGAAAAGTAGGATTGGTAGGAGGTTGAAGTACTTTCTCATTTTTTAACCCCTCCCCCACACACCTTACAATCATTTATTCACTGTTGACACTTATAACAAATATCACTTACGACAATCTGACTCGTCGGATCCATCTTCACAGTCGACCTGAACGTCACACATCCATTTCTCTTGAATACAAGTACCATCTTTACAAAGAAATAGACCATGAGCCTCTCCACAGATTTCAGAGGTGCAGAACTGTTCGTCTTCACCTCCAGGACTGCATGTGGTGAACCCATTACATCTGTCTTCAGGGAGGAAGCAGTCCCTACCTGATCCCTGACAGGGTATCTTCTCTGCAGAACAATTGCCTGAACCCAAACAAATCAAGATTATACTTCATACATGATACTTTGATACATGGTACTTGGATAATGGTATTTTATACTACTCACCACACTTCATTCTGCCTTCAAAGCAGAGCTCTCCAACATCCTCCATCCCTCCCATTCCCCAGACACCCACTCTACTCTCATACAATCATACTGTCTTCACAAGCTAGTATTGTAATGTTTCTACTACTAACCTCATTTTACTTTATTGTAGCCTCTACCCAGAAACCTTTTCTTACACCCAAACCCTTTTACTCTGTAAACCATATGCTAGAACTGTAGTGTAGTCATCCTACTTCATCATGACTTCTACACAGTCCCCCCCCCCACCCCCTGCCTCTCCAGAGGGCACATACTAGTATGTTAATTCACCCACTTTACTGTTCCCCGCCCACTCTGACACCGACACCCTCCACCCATTTTACTCTGATATCTCTCAGAGCCATGCCCTCCTTACCATTGTAGACATACATAACTATTGTACTGTAATCACTTATTCTACTCATGTTATTCTCTACCCAGACCAGTCCACTGCCAACCACACCTGCCCTATTCTCTTCATAGGGCACATGCTACCACTGTATCCCTGGCCTCTACACAAATCCCTTTTTTCAAATCCACAACTTACTCTACAGAGGTCACATGCTAGTATAATGTCCACTTCTGTTATGCACTAGATCCAACATCATCCCTGGCTTTTACCCCTCTCCCCTACCCCCAACCCCTGGCAACCACCATCCTCTCTAGAGGACACCATGCTATGGACAATGACCATACCACTACTCACCACACCCTACTACATCCTGGCTTCTACCCCACTGTTCTACCCCCAACCCCACCCCTGGCCACCACCCTCCTCTGTAGAGGACACCATGCTAGTATATATAATGACCATATCACTACTCACCACACCCTACTTCATCCTGGCCTCTTTGACAGGCATAGCGTCCATCACACATCTCCCTGTCGACATCGTAACAGTTGTTGTCATCCTCACCACAACTCTTCTGATGATCAATACAGTATCCTGCAAAAACAATATCCTCCCATGAATAATACATTTATATGAATAATACATTTATATGAATAATACATTTATATGAATAATTCATTTATGTTAATCACATCCTCCCATGAATAGTACACTTACGTTGATCACTACTATTCTCCTATGTTATTCACAAGCTCCTTCAACACCTGAGGTATCTCTCAGACTCTATCTTTCTTTGTGATTGAGAAGTGGGAAGCTAGGGTATTCCAAATTACACCTACAGGTGACTCCCATGACACTAACCTTTTAAAGGTCACTGCAACTTTGAGTAAAGACAAAGGAAACAATGCATGCATTCTGTAAACAATTAATGTATAATTAAACAATACAAATGAAAAATTCTAAACACATGAGATAATGGAAATTTCTTTTCATGGATTTCAGCAAAGCTGCAGCAAGAATTTTCCCTGTCTGAAATAGCTTATTCTCACGATAGTTAACATATTTTACTTACCTTTCTTTTGGAAAGTAGCGTTGAACCCTCCCCGGTTAATGTTGTTGTCCGTATGGAACTGAACGACCAATGAATTACCAGATGCTTCCACTACTGTAGGTGGACTGTAAACGTCCTGCATTGAGCCGTAGTAGGTGTCAATCTCACGCTAGATGGGCCAAAACGATAAAATAGTCAACTTTTAACTTCGAGAGAAAAGTCAGAGTTGTACGTTAACTATGTACCTAACAACTATGTACTATGTAAGTACTATAAACTATGTACTTAATAACTATCTACTTTCGTAAAAATATATTTACTCAGTGAAATCAATACAGAAGATGGTGGTGGGGGGGGAAAGAAGAAGAAGAAATAAACAAGCTGGCCTCTAGTTTGTCACATGAACACTTTCCCTAATAGTAAGACAAGTTTATAAACTCTATGATAGCTACCTTGGTTCCATTTCCTTATTAATCTCCAGGATTACAAAGCCTATAGTAACTCAATTGAAATCTATCCATGTAAAGACTGGATAAACACTGGCCTATATCAAGCCGTTTCTTTTCCAAGAGTACTGGAATAATTAAGAAGTATGCCACAATCTGACCATGTTTTGTTGAAGAGTCACAGGCCTCATTTACATTAGACCACAAGCATGGTGTTGTGCCCAGCCCTAGGTGTTAAATTTATAATGTAAACGAGGATCGGACCCTGCGATTTGAAACTCGCAATAGACCAGGATCGAGGGTGGATGTGATCCTGTGCTTAATGTGAAATCTGTCAACACAGTTTTATGTTGACCTGGGATCAGTGGTGACCTTTAATAATTATTTTTGTTAGCTAGGCCCATAATTTGACATAATAGTAGTGTGTTAATAACAATGATTGCATGCGCTGGATCGGATGCTGAGCAGGGGATCTAAATCCAAAGGCCCGGAGGCTTAAAGTCAAGTTTAATGCTGAACAGCGAATGCAGAGTCTGATCCGTAATGTAACACGGCCACAGACTCTTTTCATACTGATTTGCATAGCTTACTACTGTCAACTTGTATTTGTGGAAAAAAAAATTAAAAAAGAAAAAGGTGTACATTAGATAAGTTGAATAACTGACAACATACCCGGACGTAGGCTCCAGTCGATGGTTGGATATAGTCTTCAAAAACCTTGACATAGTCTCTGTAGAAGCCGGACTCCAGATTAAATTGAACAAACCTGAGTTGCACAATGCCCTCTTGCCCTAGCGAAATCCTCCACTCACAGTCCAGGTCACTGTAGTAATTCCCCGGATAGTTCGGAGAGGAAAATGAACCGACTGTACCTTCCAGGAGATAATGGCAAACGGATGCACAACTCTCCTCATCGTCTCCATTTTCGCAGTCCTGGTGGCCGTCACATTTCCGTATTTCTTGGAAACAAGTCATGTGCCCGGTGGATGACGATGTGCAAGCAAAATGTTGGTTGGGACAGGACCCTTCATGAGGGGTTGGAGCTGGAGAGCAGGAAGAATGAAAACATGACAGTTTTCTGAAGAACACATGTACCAAGAGAAACAGTGACGTATCCATGGACATAGATTGTAACAAGACAAACGTTGACATATCCATGGATGCAGATTGTACCAAGACAAACGGTGACATACCCATGGATGAACATTGTACCAAGACAAACGGTGACATACCCATGGATGAACATTGTACCAAGACAAACGGTGACATACCCATGGA
>KN889047.1:19334-34917 GCA_000934455.1 Apostichopus parvimensis | reverse complement strand
AGAGTAAGGCAAAATATGTCACCAAAAACAGAACTAGTATTGTTCGATACAAGTGACAAACAAACGCCTACAGTGGAATTACGACCTTCTTTACCGGTTTCGAACCTCTGAACATACAATCAGCGTCAATAGCCAGCTAACCAGCTAACAATCGGATAAAAAAGAGGCCTACTTCAGTACTATTAATGGGAGGTGTAAACATGCAGAGGGAGCACACTGCCATACATTAAGGAATAAGTAGGAATTTTCTTGAGTGTCTGCAAGTAGAAATAACATCTAAGCGCTTGTTGAGCGTTGCCTGACCTGGTGTACACATAATGAATACGTTCTACGAAAGGAAGAGGTCAGTGACACATCTTTTGGTTATGTTACTGATTTGTTAAAAAAACGCCAGGGCAGGCGTTTTTTCTCTACAATTACAGGTATTGGAAGGTTCGTCTGGTTTTTAGAAGGAGCGATTTGTTGTGTGAGTTGATGTTTTGTTTAACATTGTCCATGCAACTGTAACTAAGTTTCAGTGTGTGTTTCGGTTGAATAATTTCAGGAATTCTTTTCTGGTATAAGTGGTTACGTTCTTGCTAAAAAGGGGGTGATGGAAGGGGGGGGGGGGGTTAAACCAGGTGATGTTACGTTGGCGGTTTCTCCGTTTTGCCGGTATAGTTTCGTAGTGGTTTAGACAATAGGAGTAGGCACGATGATCGAACGTTTGTCGGTAGGCAGGGTGGCTTTATTGAACATATCTTGGTTTGATGAAATTTAACTAAGAAAAATGTAGCGAAAATTAAAATGAACACATACTAAATGGACTTACCTGTCTTATTTATATACAGCTCTACAACTAAACATTGTTGTATAGAGCACTCTTCACGTCTTTGGTGAGCGTATTATTTTATTATTCTAAATATATATATATGTATATGTATATATATATAAATGTATATGTATACATATATATATACACACACATATATAAACACACACACACACACATATATATATATATTTATTTATATATATATATATGTGTGTGTGTGGGTGTGTGTGTGTGTTCACACATACGTCTACCTCCTTTTCCTCCTATCCCTCTACCCCTCCATCCGGTCGTCACCCATAGTAGGGCCTTGCATGAGAGATGACAGTCACCTAATTCATCAATTAACGTTATTAAGCCAGTACATTAGCCTACGTGTAATATTTTTTACCAACGAAAAACAAACTATAGTTATTTTGCTATCGAAGTATAAAAAACAAGCTTAGAGTGATTCTTCCTCAAATAATGTTTTCTTTTTTCCTTTTTTTATTATCACTACAAACCGGGATGCGTTATGAAAATATAAGGCTGTGCGGCCTTGTTGACTTGACATGTTGTTAAATTACAACAATAATATATATATGTGTATGTATTTTAAAGGGAATGTCATTATAACCTTCTAGCTTGTTAACTCTATAAATATTAAGAAAATCATAACTTGTTGATGTTTCTTTTAATCTAAATTCTACAAACATATTGTAATCGATTTGCTCAAAGTTAGTTATAAGTATATTGACACATAGTGTCTTCTTACGTAATGACATGTATAGAAACACGATAAACGCACAACTTATTGCAACCGCTTTTTCGGGTTTTGAGACTTTGGTAATTTTAACTACTCTATGAATTTCATTATAAAAAAAAAAGTTTATTATATAAGGTCCAGTTTCAAAAAGTGAATATGAGTTTTACTTGAGCTTATATGAAAAGAGAGTCAGAAGACAAAATTTGTTCTTAATTGGAACTATATTACAAAAAGGTGTTGAAGTTTGTCCAAGTGTATTAAGAGTTACATTTGGTGGGTTTTGTACAGATGAATGGAATTGGTGACAAACAAAAGAAGGAATGTTGTTTTAAAGAGCGATCACCATAGGCAGAGTTTTAATCCTGATAATCCTAAGACCACATGTAGAAATGGGTGATAATGTTTCTATTCCTCTTTCGGTGTTCAAAATACTCAGCTTTAAAATGTGATGAATATCTGGAATGCTTAATTCTCAATTGACTTCGGCTCCTCAATGCATTAATTCACTGAGGAAGGGATGGTTGGTCGAGGAAATATATCAAATAAGTGAACAATCTCTCTCCGGGAATCAACATTACTTAGATGTTGCACAAATCTTTCAGGACCACAATATGGATTTAGTTACACATCACATCATGGCTCCATGGCACCAAGACAGCATGCTCCATGAACGCATTGCAACATTAACACATTAGCTCACCGTAATAATCTTACATTAAGGAAACCACCCTACTTTAAGATTTGTAAGCTGACAGCCCTCATTACTGAGCGAAGATAATTTGAAACGAACATAAATTTGAATGGGTTGATTTTATTATTATGTGTATAAGTTCTCCCTATAGTTTATATATTGTTTGCATAGGATTATGGTTTTCTGTTTGCCACCCACACAAGATTTCTTGGAAATGAATTAATACACTGTAGAGATTAAATTTAAACATATAAGTAAAACATTTTAAACTTATCTTTTACAATAGGAAGGAAAGGGGTTATCTTCCAACTCTTTCGAGGAATATTTGTTACCTTACGCTCTAACTTCTTTCTTTTTCATACAGGATTAGACCCTGTTCAAAATCTAACGGTGAGAAATGCCGGAGGAAAACGTACGCTACATGTGTCGTGGTCTCCACCTAATGGTCTATGCCCTGTCGGTTTTTATAACGTGACATACCTATCACTCCGTTACAAAGCATGTGATGACGATGAACTATTGTCGCAGATTTACCCTCCATTGCAAACGAACAAGACAGAACTGACTCTCGACCTATATGACGACTTCGCAGAGTATAATATTTCAGTGACACCTTTCACAGAGAGTATTGATGGTACCGGATTTTTAATGGAAGGGGAAACAGTATCAATGACAGGCATTACCCAACAAAATGGTGAATATTTTATGTTTTCTCCTGTCTTCATTTTCCTAAATACATGGTATTATTTGGAGTTGAATAATGATTTGTATGATAGGGACGGCGATGAGCAGGAGGTGGTGGTGGTGTGGAGTGGGTGGTTGTGTCGACAAGGAAGGGTGATATGAATGATTAACATATCAGTACTCTTGATATACAAATGGCACCGAAAATTGTATATTGATTACGGATATTTTACGTTTAAATTTGTCTTTATAGTCAATGTCAACAACTTATACCCTGCATTGGAATTATAAACAAAACATCAATATTTGAGATATTTGGAAATAGAACAAAGTAAACATAATGATTACAATATCAACGATACGAAAATCAACAAATTTTCATTACCTGACTACGCCAGTCTGGTGTACTCGATGTTGATAAAGGATGATGATGATGATGATGATGATTGTGGTGATGATGATAATGATGATGATGATGTGATGATGATTGTGATGATGATGAAGGTTATGGTGATGACAAGGAAGATGATGATGATGATGATGATGATGATGATATGATGAATTCATACAAGATAGTAACAAATAACGACTTTGCTTACCTGTTTTCCAGCACCACTCTCCGATAATCCAGGGGTGACAGGTCTTTACCTGACAGGGGTCACTGCGACCACTATCGAAGTTTCCTGGTACAGGTGGAACAAACTGATTGGATCAGGCAATAGCACGGTAAATTCTTACTTGCTGTTGTTTGGTAAAAAAGGGACGGAAAGTTACCCACATTTCATGGGTCAAAACTTGACACATCAATTTCAGGAGCTTTTACCTGACACCGACTATCACTTTCAGATTGAAGTTATATGCAATGGGAACGGCAATGGAGTAAGAGGGCTTCAATCTGAAAAACAAACATTTAGAACTCGCTGTGGAGGTAAGTTCCTTTTAATATCAATGCATTACAAATTTCGATTCAATTTGTAACCGGGCATCTGTTTTGCTTTGGGGGTTTTGTAGTATGGAATAAAACCGACCTATACTAGTACTATGAGTTATATATAAAGAAATTAAATAGTCTATGGGTATCGTTCTTGGAATCAGTGGCTATATGACCCGTTTTCAGTACCTTGGGCTATGATTTGATGCTTAACGAGTCCTATCTTATGCATACAATCTTCATTGATAGCAGTATTTTGACCGGTTTGAAATATATACAGTTCATTTTGTGCTTTTTAGGTCCTCCTTAAAATTCCATCAATGGTTTAAAGAAAGACTGAAGTGGACATGTAGAGTGCAATTGAAAAGGTCTGAAGCTATTTTTAATCTATTAATTTCCTTCAATTAATCACAGTTCCTGCCAAACCTGTGTTGACCCTGACATTACATACAGTCACTGCAAGATCAGCTGCTTTTGGCTACACGGTAGGAAAACATATCGCTCCAATATTTTAAATATTGTTCACATGCTCTGCTTCTTCAATCCCATTGACATCTCCCTCCCTTCCTACTTATTCAAATCCTCCTTGTCTCACTGTTTATTCTTCCATGCCTGTTCGAAGAGTTCGACTTGGTTGGGGGAGAGGACGTTGAGGTCCCAATTTTGACTGATGTCCGTCCTGCATTGTCCTAACTACTTTCCCATCCTACTCCCGTTCCGGAGCTCCTCAGCGTTCTCTGTTTCTGTACTACTTGTTGTATTTCTTAGCAACCTTCTTTCCTTTCCTTGTCCTCTTCGTTCCTCCTCCCTTCATCTTCTTTCTTCTCGTCTCTAGCCTGAACAGTGTAATACATAATGAAGTAAAATTTAACACATATGGCCCAGTGATGACTTTAGCCTTGTGTGTGAAGGGGACGTTAAAACTTGTGATATTTACCAAGTCAATGACAACTTTCCTAGTAAGTTGTTCATCACAGCAATCTCAAGAGCATAGAACAATGATGATGGTTAGATTTGTTATAACAAATCTGGTGTGATACTTTGATAGCCTCGTCAGAATGACACAAACTTACAACTAAACTTCAAATGCTCACTCTAGCATCAACGTCTGTAGCTCTAGGTTGCTGAACTAAACTTTTGTTTTAACTTATAATGCTACCAGTTTCCAAAAGATGAAGACCCTTGGAAGTGCCGAGACGTGTCAGTGTACTTTGAGATGGAAACAGATGCAGGTGAATGGGAGACTGTGCAGGAATTGAGCACCGACGATAGAATTGTCGATAAGTCGCACCTACTTCCCTGTTCTGACTATCGATTCCGTCTCAAAGTTGAGAACAAACATGAAGTAACATTCAGCGATGAAGTGGATGTTGGAACGGATGTGGAACGTAAGTTTTCGTGATACTTTCGTTTTGATTGCTCTTTGACCCTTTTAACCCCCTCATTCCAACGTTCCTTTCCCTAAAAACAATTAATTCTAACCAACAAAGCCTATAAATACTGATTCTGTTTAGGATAGTTTTACACCTGAAATCGTGTTGCCTTTAAAGACTTTGAAGGATGACGTTAGACAGAATTTGAGTTTTCGAATGATTTAGTCCAAGGAAGAAAGTGAAAATTTGAGTGAAGCAATATTTCGCTTGCTATTCCGGTTTTTAAAGCATTCAGCGTTAACAAAATGAAATATCTGCAATGTTTTTAATGTTTTTAAAGCCTAAAATTGTGATGACTACGACTCCTCAGTAAAGGGTTTAATGTTAAAGTTAATTCATTGTTTTATATATTCTGTGACTCAACCAAAACATTTTTTGTTAACTTTACTTTATATAAACATCAGATTATCCTTGGAGGATGTTAAACGAAATTGTCTTTGACAGATCTGAAACATATCAGTAACACGTTATGAAAATATATAAAAGTTCTTTGTCTTCCCATTGAATTCTGTGTTACATCTGAGAAACTGACCTAACGATCTCTGTGTGAGAACAATTGATCTTTTTTCAAATTAAATTGCCATAGAAACACAATTTGGATGTTTAGAAGTGGTTTTACAGCGGTCCACCACATATCAACATTATCTTTGTGTAAAAAGTCATCCTTTCAAGTGTGTTAATGTTCTATCGTTTAGGCTGCTATACATTTTAATTAAAAAACACGTAATTTACACCTTATATAGGAAGTTGCCTTCAAAGTCGTTTTGATCAGGATATACTGTACTATTATTTGGCAAGATTAGTTTCACGACAAAAATATTTAAAGTCCGATGTGCTTCGTGACAATGTTTACCATGAATGCTAGCAATAATATCGCAAGCTGATAGAAAGCTTAGTAAGACAACCAAGTGATAAGGTTTGACAAATATAATTGTATCAACTCGATTACAAAACATATATCATAGAAGTCACTCTGCCATAGTTACAGACCTTTTTTTTTAATGATTTGTTATTTCATTTTAGAAATATCATGAGCGATTCTATGCTCGTCTGATAACACATTAAATTTTGATTTGATTTGATTTAATATTTTATATCTTATTGTACTTGTTTCTACCATTAACAAAAAATGTTTGATGTCGACTTTCTTTACAGGCCTTGGAAAAGTTAAAAATCTACAAGTGCAGACCCTAAACGAAGACGGCAAACTTCTGGTTACTTGGGACCCCCCAGATAATATTAACAACTGTCCTATCCTTGAGTACGGTGTGTCGGTAGAGTTTATGCGTATCGCATCCTGCAACAAAATTGAAATCTTTGTCGAGGGGCGCCACAGAGTTAACACTACGAAGATGATTTTGGACGGTTTGCAGTCGTACTCAGAATATGAAGTGAGCGTGAAACCAGTATTAGAGTACGGTGGATATCACGCAAAATCGAGTTCTTCTAGAGGAACTACGAAAGCAGTCAGTAAGATCAATCTCCTTTCCTCCAAGACTTCCATTTGCCTTTATTCTCATATGTCTAATCTTCCTTCTCATTCTTTTCAATGTTAGCAGAATTTCCCTCAAATATATAGACATTATTTTGTTATAATGTGAATCATTTGCACACTTCATTATTGGACAGCCATCCTCAAAACAGTTTGCCCATCTTTATTTTAGATTACTCGCTTCAACTTTTGCAGGGCTTAAAGTGATGAATGTTATTGAGTGATTACAATGATTGAGACAGATCAATGATGATCACCTGTTCTCGGAAAACTTCAATTATAACAACACTTTTGATATAAAGTCATCACATACATTCCGTTACTTCTTGAAGATGCTGCATTGTCAATGTATTATTTCCACAAATGTATGGACCCATTCGTATCCTAAAAACAAAAAATTTTCAATCTGGTCAGTTACTAAGTTCGTAGGTCTCGTGACTCACCGTATGGTTAAATGTTGCATGTTAACTCCATAAGATTGTTTATACGTAGGTTGGTAAAGAATATGTCTGTGTAATAAAGGTAAAGTCATGTTGATAAGCGTTATGGTTTTGCTGTTAGTATCGTTGATCTGTTATGTGAAACCAGAAAATGTTTCTGAAGGAGAAATGAAAGTCATCATTATAGTTTGTGCAAGCTCATATTTGAATATTTTAGAACTCACGTTTGATTATCTTATGGTTGAATTTGGAATGTCTTGTATTATTTCCAATGAGTAAACTTATATGCAACTGTACCTTTTGGGGAACAACTCTTTAAGACGTTTGGTTGTTGTTGTTTTCTTTGAGAACTTTATGGTTAGGAATCTTTCAGTGGTAACCGACCGTTCCTTTTTGCAGGTCCCACAGGAATGGTTGAAGAGGTGGAGCTGAAGGAAAATGCTACAAGTGAGAGAAGCCTTACGTTTGCTTGGAAGAAAGGATTGGATTGTGAAGAGCAGTTGGGACCAAACTTTGGATACATCTGTGTGCTTTTTGAAATAATCGGAGGGAACCCAGTGTTTGCTGAGAGCAAGCGGGTCTCGGAGCAACGTTGTTCATTCAGTGATTTGAAAGCGTGCGGAAGTTATATTTGTAAAGTGAAACCCGTGAATGACGACAACGAAGGACATTTTTCGAGCCCGGTTAATGGGAACATTTCAGCTGCTGGTAAGAATATTTGTCAATGAAACTATATCAACCAATTTAGGGTGAAGTATTCCTCCCAACAGGGGAAGAGGGAACCTTAGATACCCAAATTACTACTAAATAACGGTGCATGCCATAACGCCATTAAGTTAAATGTTAGAAATACCCTATGCTAAACGTGTTCAGTCGTCTTTATTAGTATGTAACGTCTCTTATTTGGAAGGGTGTGCACGCACCCTGAACCTGTACATTTGATTCAGGAGTGCATCGTCTACGTTGAACTCTTATCATATTAATGTCAAACATGTTTTTCTTATGATAAATTAAGAACATACATGTATCATTTTGATTACAGAACTGATTTTGGTATTCTACTGCCAAGCCTAGCATCTTATCAGATATAGTTTCAGTTAAGCCAGATGTAATACCCAATGCAGTTCAACATACGACATCACTTCTTTTCTGCCTTTCGGTCGAATATAGAATAATTTATTAGCTCGTGAAAATCGGCTGACTCCCTCCCATAGAACTTGTAATATGTCAAACCTATTTAAAACTATAAAGCAAACATGTTCAAATCTGTTACGTTACTAGAATTAACAGAAGATATAAGATAACACCTTAAACATATTCAGAAGTCGCTTATTGTTATTATTAATCTTAATAGCCACTCTTTCAATTGTCTTTGTCTATTTGTGTATTTCGTCTTTTCCTCAGCTCTTGGAAGCGTCCGTAATATATCCACTATGTTTCTCAACAATGGTGATGTCTTGGTGCATTGGGTTTCCCCCAATCATAGTTCAAATGTCTGCCAAGTAAAAGGGGTTATTATCATTAAAACCGTACAACGACACCAAGCCTGTTATGAATGCATCGACAGGGATGAACCACCCTTGAAGTCCAACGAAACGTTCCTAGTAATGAAAAATATGTCGCCGTTTACAACCTACAAAATCAACATTGCCGTTGACGTAGAAGGAGGGGCATCAGATCTGGAACCAACAGATATTGTGTTAACAACGAGATTTGCGGGTAACGTGATCATCATTTTATGTACTATACACATAGAATTAGTAGGAACGTGTGTGATATTAGAAAACAATCATATAGCAAGCAATCGAGAGTTATATATGGTTAATCTATGGAAATACAATAGCCTCACCAAGTCAATGAATTTTCCGATATACAAGTTTCGTAAACACAATACTTAAAAGATTCTTCCCAATCAAATCTCACGCACAAAGTGATTTCGCACACGTTAGAGGTGCTGTATCCATTCCACTGGTTTGGATCTATTACATTATGACCCTCAATTATCTACATACAGGAAACCGCTCGAACAGTCTGCCTGAAAATTGATTTGTTCAAACCTTCCTGTAAGTTCAATGTTGTTTAACTGAGTCTTTCGAGATTCAGTATTTCTAGTTTGCAAATTGGAGAAACTTCATTTACCATGGATGCACTGTAGTGATGATGAATGGAGTGCAACCTTCCTCAGTATTGATAGAGTGGTAAAATACTGAGGTACACTCTCGTCTATTGGTTAAGTGATGAAAACTGGCGGTCGCGCGAACAGGAATGAGTGCGCAAATAACATGTCTACCTCCGTTATTCTCTGTAAAATGATGGAAAACAGGAGGCTTGATATAACCGGAATTCATCCTCGATCATCACCTGGATCGTGTTTCGTTGGCTTACCCTTTGGGAAATATTGTCTAAGCAAAACTAAAATAAGTCTTAATAAATGTTTCAATTTTTCCACAGACTTAGATATTTATTCTGTGCGTGTCGTGTTTGAAATTCGAAGTATATCCAAGACATCATCTAAACATGATACTCTCCTTTCTGATATAAAAAATATCAATATTTTGGATTTTTCCCCTTCTTCTTCTTCCTTACAGCACCATCATTAGCACCAAGAGTTTGGCCTCTAAATCGTAAGGTAAATAAAACTGAACTTACGTTTAAATGGACTCTACCTAACTGTACCAGCTTAAATGGTATCTTCAAGCAGTACACCATTGGTGGTAATGCCACAAAAGGAGAAATTGGAATTTCTAAGAAGAGAACTAAGCCGTCTTACACTTTGAGTAACCTCACTCCGTGCACAGTCTATTCCTTCACCGTGCGATTTGTCAACACTTTCCGTCGAGGGCCAATGGGTGTTGCACATCAAAAGACGGAGGATGATAGTGAGTTGAGAATTTTAATACTTGGTCAAAGAACCTGACTAACGGAATATCACAGGCCATAAGGATAAGCAACTTAAGCAGCTGGATGTATTTAAAACGTGTATGCTTGCGGTTTAAACGCTGAAAAAACATGTATCGAATATTTTGTAAAGAATACATATAAATATAATCCTAGCAAATCAACAAGTCAGATAACAGTGTTACAACTGCGTTCACGGCAGGTTTATGACATATTAAATTGTTACTGGTCTGAAATGATAACTTACGGCATTTGACTCGTCGAATGAAATAATAATAAGTTAGCCATGCCAATCATATGATGTTATACATGTTTTTTATTCTTTTGCTGTAAACTTGATAAAACTGTTTAATATATAAATATGTTTCAGTGAAATTAATGCTAAAGATTAGTTTCAATCATATAAAGGAAGTAAACTTAAACGTAATTTAATGATGATTTGTGACAAAGATGATGACGAAGGTGATGACGATGATGATGATGGCGGCGGCGGCGGCGGGGAAGACGATGACGATGGCCATGGCGATGACGATGATAATGACAATGACGATTATTTAACTTTTCTATAATTCTAACAGGGCCTGGGGGAGGCTTTAATTTGATGCTTGAGCCGCATGATAATGGTGATTTGGTAGCTACCTGGCAAGAATCTGGTGAAAACCCTTGCAAAGTTGACTCCTACATAATCAACATACAACCTGTAGGAGAAGAGAAGTGCAAAGAGATCCATGTCATTGATGAATCGGATATAGTATTGGATAGAAATGATAGAAATTATACATTCGGACGGTCGGAGTTATCACTGTGGGGTGGCACAAAGTATCAGGTCTCCCTCAGAGCTGTCAATACCCTTGGAGAAAGTGACCCAGATGTTGCCTGGAATAATACAAACGTGCTTCGTAAGTAACAGTCTTTTCGATAATAGACGGCAAACTTGAATATCGTTAAACTTAATCAGGCTAAGGCAAAAATTCGTGTCTTCTCACTTTTTAGCACAGTAAGATATGATCTTCTTCGGAACACTAAGCGGTTTACATAAACCCTACACCATGCGTAGTCAGGCAGAAAATTCACTGCCTTTATTATAGTGCAAAAGACACTAGCAGGCGAGTGTTATTCGTGACCGATTGGTATTGATTTTAAAATTTCACCCAATGTACATGGCTTGATCACATTGTACTGTGAATAAGAGACGACCTTTAATCAATATAAATAAGTTTGGTTAGTGCAGTCAATCAGTAAGCATAGGGTTGTGTTTTCTGTTTGCAAGTAAGTAGCAACTGGTCGTAAATGTAACACATGTTAAGAAATTATAACACACATCAGTTTTAACTGATTAACGGGTACCGTACTCAACTTAACCAGTGTTTAATGACAAACCCATGAGAATTGGGTACAAATTTGGTGAAGGTTTATGAATTTATGTGGATCTCTAGCAAGTAAAATGACATCATCATGGCAAATCACAAGAAAATGTCTTCGTACCTGTAACGTGCAAATCATTTATTAACATGAGAAAATAGAATTTTAAAATGTCCATTTCCAAGGAGTCTTGAATTTAGTTAACATTGAAAGATATACCATTATTTTTTATTAATTTTGGTGAAGGTTGTATCACAGAACTTTGATGTTGTGACGCTATGATACTGCGATATTGCGATACTGTGATTCTGCGATCTGTTATTATTGTGATCATTTTCCAAGTGGAATGAAGAATTTGTCTGGCAGAGAAAAGCCCCAAAAAATAGTGAGAGGTTAAGAAGGACGTTTCACGTAACGATCCATAATATCTTTATTTTTCTTTCTTTTAATGTAAGTGTCGCATTGTCTACCATCGGGAAAATTTCTTAATTTACAAGCGCCTTCGAAATATGTATACAAAATTGGAATATTATTATCTTCCCAACAGCGCCGTCTGGAAGCATGGGGGTCTTTCTCAATTGGCTCAATTCCACATCTGCGGAATTTACATGGGATACAGTATATTGCCCTGATCAAAATGGGGATATCACTGGGTACCGCTACCAGCTAACACTGAACGGTGAGGTGGTACAAAAGGAAACAACGCAAACGCAAGTGGTGGTGTTTAATGACTTGACTCCTGGGACCAACTACAAGTTTAATGTTCAAGGCGGAACTTCAGCAGGTTTTGGTCCTTTGACTGATGACATCTTCTTCGAGACTACTGAGTAACTTTCGGAAGGTTTGATAGTTGGAGATGTACCTAACGAAACAAACACTTGCCCAGACTGTAGGAGTTTCTTAGTACATTGTGTAACCATCTTGGGTCAAGTTAAATATAAGTTCACAAGGCATGATAAGCAAATATTTGAATAAAAAATATGTAAAAAATAAAACAGTGTTTATCAGTAAACTCTAAGATCTAAGTACTCAGTATTTAAGGTGCACGATATAACAAGTAGAGACAAGGATCAACTCAATTTGCAAAAATACAAATAAATGTCGCAAATCAATATGATGCATTTGTTTTGTTTTGTTTTGTAATCCCGATCTTAAACTGTTTTGTTGAACCCCTTTCAATTGTTTATCTCACAAACTGTGAGATCGAATTGTATTATAAAAAGTATCTGAATCATAGTTACCTGAAATTTGTGTAAGAAAAGTATGGAATCAGGAAAAATCTCTAAGAATGAATAGTAGTAAATGTCACCAAAACCTATTGACCCACTCCTCATCTCCGAGCTTCGTAAAACAGGAACCCCTTTCACGTGTTGATTAGGACGGAGTGATTAATTACACCTGGTGTTGCTTAAAGCACCATTTTGAGTTTACTGTAAAATAATTTCTTTTATCAAGCCAACCGAAATTAATCAAAACAAGATTGCAGTTGTTCAAACTTATACATCCCTACTAATGAGCGTATACCTAATTAATTTTGTTCGGTAAGACATTGTCCGTAAGAAAATTGTCATACTTTTACTCTCAGTGGAAAATATTCCTAAGGTTTCGCCTTTTTCTTTATTGCGGGACTTTATACCTGAATAATGGAAGATAATAACTTCCAAATAACCTTAAGTGTTATAGGGTTCCTCAATCCACTGTTTTACGGGGAAAGTACATATCACAGTACACACGAAATAAATAACTTGGAGAGCAAATAAAGTTTTGGCTAGAACGGGATTCAAACCAGGGACCCGTGGATAACAAGCCCTGTACGTTAACGACTAATCTGTGGACTTTAAATTGGTGGCGACCATGTAAGCGCTTCTTAAGGGGTTTCGATCAGAAGCCACAGTACCGTGTAACCAGTGACAGGGCGAAGGAGCGACGGGCAGGGGAAGTGTGATTTCCCTCGCCCCCCACCCCTCTTAAAAACTTAAACATAAAAACTCGAAACAGCACTTGAAATTGAAATATCCTTTTTATGAATGAAAATCAACCAATTTGCAGGGTTTCTTCTGGTGGGGGGGGGGGGGGGTGGTGAGATAATGCCATATTGTTATTTACAAATGTGAATTTCCGTTCAGAAAATACCAATATTCATTCATAAAACCTGCCTTTTGGACAACATTGTGGATAAATAATTTCTTATAGTTTCACCTGTAATAAAAATAATTGTAATATACATACCATGTTAGGACACTTGTAACTCTCTAATTTTAAGCACGTACACATCATCAGAGCAAGAAATAGGTGTGGAGGGATTGAAACTATAGTACGTATCTATAGATAACCACTGTGTGTTATTCTTTCCACGTACAGGCACTAAAAATAGCAGAATAACTCTGTTGCAGTTCAATGTTAGGAACTAAAGCTATCAGTCTAGCAAAACAACATATTTCAGCATTTTGTAATCTCTTATTGTCATATTCTAATACCTGAATTTGGCAATTTAATGATGTTGGTTCAAAATGAACTACACCATCCTACGTCAAGGTTGACGCAAGCCACCCTCGTAGTACAATCAGTATATCATGTATGCCAACACTTTTTTGTATCTATGTGAGGTAGTAATTAGTTGCCAACGCACATCCGGATAACATTCAATGCCAAACCGAAACGTTGGTAAAGGATATAGAAGTTTGTTTCTAGCTTAATTTTATTTGTATGTGAATTTGCTGATGTTTTCCTATGAAGTATATCTTGAAACGACACAATTGCAACACGGAGAGGAGACAATGTTATCTGTTATAGGCGTATACATTCGGGTGAGGGGATGTGGGCTTGTGTCACAAGTCAATCCCAAATCGATACCAAGTCGGTTTGAACAAACTTAGAGCATAATTCACAATGGTTTTACAATATGAAGGTAAGAATAATGAAACAAAAGTGACGAAATAGAAACCAAAACTTCTGTTTTCCCCCATATGTCTACATTTTCTGGATTGGAAAATGTTAGGTTAGTGATTAATTCTAGCTTCACTAGCGGCAGTTTGCAAGAACGACAAATCCAACAACACGTTTTTAAGCAACTGCGAACTTCACACTCATTAGATCAAAGACAACTTGCGCGGTAACAAGTTGAACGCAGGACGATAGGCATATGAACTATGGGGTACCGGGAGATGGTCGGGGGTAAAGTGTTATTTACCCAAGTGTTAATAATTTTATGAAATAACATGAACAAGGAGAAGTACATACATTACCACGTTTGCAAAATTTCAGAGTAATTCCTATATCTGACATATTTTTGTGGCACATTTTCTCTATAGGAGGAGGAACATTGTATCAAATTGGACATCCCCTTGGACCCTTGCCGGAGATTTTCCTGATATGTATTTTGTGCCTTACACTCGCTACCAGAAAACAGTTGAGACACTTCACGGAGGTAACAAAAGATTGAATTTGACACGTCTTTGGCAGCAGAAGTAAACTTGAAGCAAACAGATGTGATATCATACAATATTATTATAACATTTTTTTAGCTTTCGTTACAACTCTCTACTTAACATTTGATGAATCTCATTATGAATACACGATAGTGATTGATATATTGTAAACATATTCCACATCCCCTAACTAGGTAAAGTTGGGAAGCCATTCAATTCAACGTCAAACCATAAGGTGACACAAAATAATTTGCTGTCCAGTCTTCAACAATGACATGAAAACTTCTTTGCATCAAGTTCACGTATGGTACTACGACCATTTCAATTATCAATATCTCGAGAAAGCCATGTAGAAATGTTGAAGTTTGAATGAATCTGGTGAGAATTAAGGATATTATCGGTTTTTATTGGGTCACGTGTTTACCATTTCAGAAGTTTAATATGTTTAAAAAATAGCACATTATTATTATTACTTTCTCTTTGCGAGGTGATGAACTTCCTAAAGTATTAATATTGTAAAGTTTATAGCTTTATGAACAAAGTTTATATTTACATATGAACAGGGGCGGATCCAGGATTTTGAGAAAGGGGGGGCCGACATCCCGATGGTAGCACTTTAGTGATCTGCGTCCTGGGGGAGGGGTCTAGGGGGAGGGGTTGTCCCCCTC
>KN889044.1:39945-60558 GCA_000934455.1 Apostichopus parvimensis | reverse complement strand
GAATTTGTTGTTTGCAAATAACTGTATTGAAAAATATGGCATAATTCCATAAATATAAGAATGTAGTTCATGGAGTTGCAGATTTTATTTTAAATCAAATAAATAAATAAAAATGTTGAATTTGTTGTTTGCAAATAACTGTATTGAAAAATAAGGCATAATTCCAAAAATATAAGAATGTAGTTTATGGAGTTGCAGATTTTATTTTAAATGTTGGTTACATGACGACTATGACGTCACGACAAGCTTCTTCGCACATATTTTCAAAGTTAAACTGACCACGTGATCTATGATGTTCTCCATTAATCAATCACAGTTATTGTTCATACTTTGATATCTTAGCTAAATGGTACTAATGATATCGGCCATCTTCTCATTTTGGCATGCGCGTTATGTTAAAAATGTTGTGTTGTTATTGCCATAAATCGCAGAGGAACTACACCTTTTGTTTAGCTGTATATGGCATTGTCTCGTACAATGTTGTATTACATATTGATGCTTCTCTTATGAATTAGTCTTTTGAAACAACCCCCACTGCCCCCAGGGTCATTCAGCCGTTAAAATAGTGTCAATAACATCTCACTTACCAACTGTATCTAATTAGGGCAGAATATTCGAAACACTAATGTTTACGGCGTGATCGCAATCGAGCGTAAAGCTAGCCTTTTTCTTCAGTTAACAAAATTGGTGGCGCTATGAAACAAACAACGACGTTACACAACGACATGACAGTTTAGGAGGAAATGTGCGACCATCTTTGTAAGCACTCTCCCACACGCCTCACACACACATTACACACACACACCTCACACAAACGGCCACGTTGAATTACTTGCCACCCTTCTCTCTCCCAACTCAAAATGGAATCTTGGTCAAACTATTACTGTCTCACCACCATAGACATTTATGAAATTTCCACACAATGCATTTTCATGACAACTGTTGCTATGGTAAACATGCAACAGTCTTACAACAATACCATATCTCTCGTGTACATTGCAGGTTGGGTGCATGAATTAAATAACTTAGGTCTTCCTTATAGCAAAATAGCGAACGAAAGATTTATCGTACTTACAAACTAAGCATAACGTTAAATAATGCTTTAATTGATCTTTTCCAAAGTATTATTTAACTTTACCGCCAAGCAGTCGTTCCTTTCAAAGCAATCGGCAATAGGAAGAAGAATTGGCTCGAGGCGATTTATTTAATCATATTTAATAATACTATTAAATTATTAAAAGTATTATTTATTAAATATTACTGTTGGGCATATTACACATATACTCCTTTCGGAGATTCGAGACGTAACGGAACAGAACGTTCGACAATGATCTTTTGTGAAATCGGTATTGCAATTATTAGTTGTAGACAATCCCTTTCCAGTTTTTGTATAAGTCTGCCTCTGAAAGGTCATGCTATTATCGAGTTGTTACGATTAGAAATCTCGTTTCCTGCTATTATCTCTCTGCGGTAACAATGACCTCAAAGTGAAAGTCAAAGTGAAAGCTCTTGTATTGTTTATATGTTATTACTTAAAATATGCTTCAGTTCTATTATATTACTCCCTCAATACAATATAAGGGGAAATAATGAACTAACATTTCGAAGTCATTGTACTATACGATAATGATGTATTAGTGTTTTAATCTTCCTACGAGAGAACAATAAATCACTGAAACGCTGCGGCTACACCCCCTCCCCGCCCCAAACCCAATATATATAGTGCTGAGATATATTCCAAGGTTTACAAGAGGAGTAATTATTCTGTCTGACATATATGTGTGTGCTTCAAATTGCTAAGAGGCCAAGACTTAGCTGAAAGTGCTGCAGCTCCCGGTAGCTTCATCGTTGTTATCCCAGCCAACAATTTACACCATTGGAAATACTTCATACACGTAAAGAGTCATTTTTATAATTATAAAAGCAACTTGTACTTTTGAAGAAAGATGAATCGAACAGTCACTGCATTCGATCCCTAAAGCTAAGCGGTATCGAAAGCGACGTTACTAGGTCGATGCAGCCGGTAACGTCAAAGAAAAACACCCATCCACTGATGCCGACCCACTAAAGGAAATAAATAAAATCTCTCAACCAAAGTAGAAATTGAAAGAATTTTTTGTTCTCAATGGAGAAAGCATGAACGTTCCATTTCCGTGCGTATAGGGTGTCAAATATCAAGCTAAATTACCAAAGGTAAAAAAGGTTGGACTTTTAAGGGTCATATTATTGTATTCCTGTGCTTCTCCTCGCTACGCCACTACCACCACATATTAATAGGATTTGACACGTATCCAAACGTAAATACGGAGCATATGGCATGTGACTTCAGCGTGATGCCTGCGTGATATATTAATCGCATGACTACACTCGCATTTCAATAGTAACATTAATTTACACGTAATTTGAAGGTTCTACAACTACAACCAGACTTGTTTGTGTTTCATAACGTATTAGTTAGCATTAACCATTAACAAGCTCAAGTTAAATTTTCCCGCTTATGAAAATGTAAGTGCGTTCATATTTAACGGAAAGCAATTGCTGTATGTATTGTGATATTAGAATCAAAAGTTATAATTATTTTAATAGATTGTCAAACAAACATCGAAATAAAAAACCAACCTAAATTAACTGTGTTCAAAGGGAGTACTGAATCGGCATCCATTAGTTGCAACAATGTTTAGTGTATCCTGATTCGTAAATAGCAATTGCGAAATCCTAGAAAATACAGCTCTAAGATGAGAAAGTTCTCACAATCAACATTTACAGTATGCCTTTACTTTGTGATGCAGAATGATCAAAGTAATTAAAAATGTATACATATGCAGTTCAATTACATTGAAAAATACTTTAGGTTTTCCATACTAAATAACTTTACCACAGGTTATATTAAACATATGAACATATACACAAAACATGTTGAACGACTTAGATCAAGGTTAGAGAAAACTGTTAAGCTAAGCCCCAAAACAGCATTGATGGAGTGGAGGGGGGGGGGGGGGGGGGGGAGGCGGGTGTTGGAAATTAGGACTAGACCAGTCCTCCTCTCTTTACGCTACACGCAACAAGGTTAAATCTAGTGAACATGAATAAGATTCCAATTCGTCTGCAACACTGATGTTTAAAACAAGGAGGTTGGGGAAAATGCTATGCAAGTTTGCCTAATTATCCATGGATTGGACCATCCCACAACTTATGTAGGCATTAACTACTATACTGCTTTACTGATATAAAGTGATAAATAATATAAGGACACCGATTCTGAAACGTTTGCAGTTCGTTTGAAGAAGTTATTCACTTGTAAAGGAAAGTCGAAAGTGAACCGTATGGCAGGTTTCCATAGTAGATGTTGGTAGATGTGTGTATTGGTGCTGTGAAAGTGCGACACGCGATCTTATGATGCCCACCTGTTGATATATTGCAACATTGTAAATCCATTCGTGGTACGTGGTCCGTTAATCGTTTATCATAGCGTGCTCGTCAGAAACATACATAGTGTTTTATTTAGTATTCTTCTTAAACTATGCAAACAATGTCACTAAACGGATGAAGGGTTACCACTTCTCAAGATACAAAATACACCTGTGTGACATAGGAAAGAGGTAGCCTAGGGAAGAGTAGGAAGGGTTAGGGAGGGTATATATAGCTTAAAAGGTAACCAAACTCCAAGGTTAATTCGCGGCGGGCAATCAATTCCAAAATAGGAACTGCACGTCAGCTGGGCTTCTCCTGGAGGGTGTGGTAATTTATTTTGATCCCCAAACTGAGCTACATCATTCCAAACGGTATCCTCTTGAAACCACGCTGTTCTTAATGACCATCATTGCAAGGTCTTTAAAACAGGGATGGGTGACGTTTAATTGGTGGAAGTGTCTGTCTGACACAAATTTCGGCTCAAAACATTAAAGTCAAACAACTCTGTTTTAATATTGTGTAGTATTTCAAATAAAAAAATGTACACTCCAACGCTATCGCAAGAACATTTAAGCAACTTATATTGAGATTGCATACACCATGAAAGTACTTTAGAACTTCATTTTTCTTTTCTTAGATTGGTTATATACCAATAGACCTGTGTTTGCTGCAGTATTGTAGTACTCAAGAAGTGTTTAGTGTTGTGTAACCAAGTAGTACTCAGTACTAGCACGTGATCTAAAGTACTCAGACATTACAGTACTCGTACTCATCACTGAGAGCTCTTATTCGGATGCACAAATGCTCCTACTTGAACTCGATTTAAACCAGATGATCCTCGATTAGGATGAGTTCTTAAAGAGTACTTGAGAGTACTTCATGAAAAGAGAGCTATGTTCTTTTGAAGTAATAACAAGAAGCCGCAGAAGGTTCGATTATTTACATATGAATTACGGTATAGTTTTACTATATTACTTCACTCATGCACCAGTAGAATATACCCAGTAGAATATCATTTACATGCCACCTAATATATTACTCAATATACATGAGCGATGTTTGTCGAATAGTTGGTAGTACACGCGTTTTAGCCAACAATCTTGCATCATTAAAAGGACACCAGCAAATGTTTGATGATATTGACACATTATGAGTTTGAGAGCAATATCAAGGTCCGAGCTATGTCGTCATATTAAATATAACATTATTTGAACTACAAGGGCTCCACAAGGGATCAGAAGTTTCTAAAAGATGACATAAAAATACTACAAAAGGACCGCATAAAAAGAACCCTAATTAGTGGTCGGATTCTTAAATATTGAACTCGGACACTGTTACTCGTCACTCGGATTCTAAAATGTAGTATGGTACTTGGTAGTGGGAACCACAAATACTCGGAAGTACTTGATAATGACATACATGTCCTCATCCACTCGCTGGTTTAGTGTGCGAGAAATGTATGTCCATCTTGATGTTTTAATGATGTGACTTTAAGGTTAGGGAACAAACCACAGAATCACCTGAATACTTCTAGACGAAAATGTAACCTCTCTGATTTCTGTAACGAAAAGTCCTGTTCTAATATGAAAGTCTTTCATCAAACCACACGTTTTATCCAGGCTACTTATTTTCAAAAATGTCAGCATGAGCACCTTTTCGGAACGTTCGTCTCGTTTCTCGCAAAACAGGTACCTTTTCAAATAATAAAAGGCCACATTTTAGTTGCACTACTTTAAATGAGGTACATCTCACTGTTATTATCCAATTTGGATCATTGCGATGATCGTTCACAAACATGTCCCTTGTGTTTCTGGTTTCCCCGTACCTGCAGTAAAATAGTGGTTTGTACTACAAATGTGCATGTAATGAACATACCTGACAATACACGCCTTTGGATGAATCAAACTCGAACCTTTGATATCCCACACACTAAGTTGTAGACAGAGAGATGCCGGTTATGATTAAGTATCCGTTAACCAAAATGTAGTACATAAAACACTCAGAAACGTGTTGAGTTCCCTTTATATCTTGTACATAGTAGCACTTCAAATACTATCAAACAAATTGAGTCTGTAACTGATATCGTGCCTGTATACCATTGCTAAACAAAATGAAGGCCTAGACTTACAGGCACTATTCCCGGATCACGTAGATTTTACTAACACCCCATTTATGTCTCTGGTGAGCTTTCTCTTCTATGAGTTTCCTCACTATGGACCTCTGATCGAATGAAAAGTTGGTCCTTCATGTAAAAGCTAGAGAGGGTTGTCATTTGAAGGAATCCTTCCACGTGAAGAAGTTAGCTAATTACACTGATTCAGTTCGGATTTGTTTGAAATGTTGTCATAATAACTTTCTTAGGCGATTTGTTATTCAATACTGTTATGTACGAGGCTTAAGTTACCTCAGATGTCCCAATATTTTGAAGACTGAAGTGCTAGATCAGGTACTGATAAAAACCTTCATGTATATTTATTTTGGTGTTCTTCCTGAACTTAAAGCAGTCCACGCAATGATGATAACGTTTGCATATAGCGACGCATTTGTTTCTCTTAGACTTTAAATCCGATGACTCATAACGTACGTGGTGGCTTAACGTTTATACTTGGAAAGAGGATTCATCATCGTAATCGTGTAGTGAGTGTCACTCAATGTTGTTGTTAAGTACAGACTCTAGGTATATATTCCCTCCTCCTCTGACTTAAAGAGAAATGACATCCCATCTAAGTTGTATTCCGTCTACATAACGTTTACATTAATGTTTGAGAGACCTAGCATGGACAGTTAATCTGCAGTGACTACTTTGTAATATAACGAGCGAAATTTTTCTGAACAGACCATATAAGCAATGGCGCCTATTGTTAATTTCACGTCAACTTTATATTCAGATGAGTTATATTGGCGCTTTCAAATACGTTGACTCATACATATTGATCTTTGACTCCTTACGTTATCGTGATATTCGCTGTTAGATGACTCCTTACGCTATCGCGATGTGGTCTTTGTACCTTCATAACTTCATTTACATGTAGAGCAAAACTATAAAATTCCAAAGTATCAATTTTCAAAGTATGTTTGATTGGAAATGTCAACGACGCAGCTTTCCGTTAGTTGCGACGTAGTTTTATAAAGTATAGATGCAAGGCTGAACTAAATAAAGTGAGCGATATATTGTAAGGTTAAAAAGAAGTATGATGTTATTCATAGAAAATCTTACAAAGAAGAGTGTTCTGATGGAGAGAGGATCAAATAAAAGCCAATTCCTAGTAAATGTTTATTCACAGATAAAATGTTATCCACTTAAGTAAACTACATTAGAGTAAGTTAAAGTTTTCCATCGTAAACAAAGGCCACCTCACCATGAAAAGCAATGAGAAAGAATACAAGCGTCCAGCTACCCTAAATAGTAACTAAGTCTTAAGATGGCATATATAGTTGTAGTTATTGAATGTTTTCGCTGCAGTTTTGGCAAAATTACATTATTACATCATTAGCATTTAAATCACCATCACACAAAGTTGATTCCTCATTTTTATATCATTTAAAACTAATAAAGGTGATATTCATGTCGTTCAAAAAATGTTACACTCAGATGTTGAATGTCAAATGTTCAAATTTGGCAAATAAAAAGATAGAGCCAACTGTATTAAATTCCTAAAACAATGGAAAAGCAAAACGATCAAAACAAATTTGTTAGCTCTTGAAATAACCTGCGGGATGACAAAACACGATTTGTGGAAGCATGCGGTAATCACATTCGTACAACACCAGGGATAACAGCAATGTCACAATTCATAATATATGGGATGTATTTTATTTGTCGCTACTAAGAGAGTTAAGCTTAGCCTCAACACGAAGTTGCCGTTTGCTGATTTGTTTTAGATTGCTTAAGAATGATTCAATTCATACATTTCTTGCATTCCGACACCTCAACAAGCAATCAATAAAAACCACACACACTGCATAGCATAGATTAATAACACTTTCAGAATACGTTTATGAATAGCCTATTTAACTTGTTTAACTAAATACTACATGTGGTCTTACGAAGCAACTTGGTCATCATACACACCACGATACCTATGCTTCGAGACACATCCGACCATGTCAGTAATAATTACTTCATTGAGTACAGAGTTACATTTCCTAACTTAATTAAAATCTGTTTCGTCTTCTTCATTTTAAGAACATTATTAAGAATATTAACGAAATAGTATTTGACGAAACAATGTATTTGAGTATAATAAATGTTATCAAAAATCAATTTAATTCATGAACTGTATGTGTAGTTTACATAGTGAATTTTAAGGGACAAAAACATTATTAAACTAAATAAACTAGAAGATGTAAGCCAATCAAGTCTTTGAACTCACCAGTAAGATAATGAAATACCCATCAAATTAAATGAAATATGTGGGAGTTTCGTTTCATGCACTTGTTGGATAAAAGCATAGCGTTGCATAGTTTTGAATTGAAAATAAGGAGGATGTAACTTAAATTTCTTTATTCTAGCGAAATAAAGTAAGTTAGAATGTTCAAGGTGAGAATACAAATACATTTTACATTCTAACAGAAGCTACGACAATAGTACTAAAGTCATTCGTGAAAGGGATGATGGTTTTTTTTATTAGAAACAGGAACAAATATAGGAACGTTCTACATAGAAGGAATTTGTTTTGTCATAAATAAAAAATAAAAATATCCATTCAAATGTTGGTGAGTTGGTTAGCACAATATTTCAGAACCTTTATTGAAAGTTGGTCTAGACCGGTCGCTTTCGAGACATTTAAAGTAGAATATTCCCGGTAAACATCATCTCTCGTTAGTGATCGAAATGTTTGGCATTCATAACATTAAGCATATATAAGGATTTTCGGTGATGTTCATAGCAATCATAGCAATCAATTCCATTGTAGAACTTAATGAGCTAAACAACCATCAGTATTATATCCCTACCTCATGATATGGTTGATTGCGGAATTACTTTATAAACAATGCAATGTATATTTAGCTCAATTGCTGTGATGACATCAATTATGCTGACGTTACCAGATGCATTCACAAAAATATCACCAAAATGAAATATATACTCGTGGTACAAAATGAAGATGGTAATGATATTTACATATTCAAGACTGGGTGACTTTCTCAAACGTGGCTTTCTAATAAGTTAAACGTAAGCTGAAGTGTTTTTCAAAAGAAACATAACCTCCAGCAAATTGGGTAAGGCTTGAAACTCTTGAAAACCATTACTGGTATTCCTTCCTTTTATCCCAAGTCCCATATTCAAAGTTATAGATCGTCCGGGTGTCAACATACTTCCAAGAATCGCCTGTTGAGTATACAACTGCAAAATACAATAAATTCCAACAACTATTTAGCTATCAAATTCTTCGACTAGCATATCAACGGACAGAGTTGTTACTGAACAACGACAGCAAACAATATGATATTATGTTTCAGCTCGTGCAAGAAGAAATTCAGCTTTATGAAGCTGAGTGGGTTGACAGTTATCACATTTATAGAGAATATAATATAACTGAAAGTTAATATTCTTCGGTTTTGAAAACTATTAACTTTTCAGTTTGAAAATATACGTAATTTTTTGTTACTTACTTGTAAACTTTGTCTTCCTCTTTACAATGTCACCAAGCTGTTTAATAGTTTCATGAGAAAATGTTTTCATAGCGCAGTTGTGAAACCTAAGAAAAGGTAGGAAAACACATTTATTTATTTGGCACATAACCTGTCTAACATATGCGTGATCGCCATCTGAAAGAATCTCATGTTTTAAACTTCATATCTGAAAATGAGGAAACAATTACGTTATAGTTAACCAGCTTACACATGAATTAATAAATCAGGCGTTAGACGTTCAAAAAGGTAACTCGAACATCAATGATATTGTAGACCAATTAGATTTCCCAACGTGCATTGTATAATCTGTTTCAAACAAGAAAACATTCCATTTTGCCTGTTTGTTTAACAACAGAGAATAACTCAAGTTTGTTAACAGCCATTTGTCGAAACACTGTCCCCTTGTAAATAATGTGAGCTTGTGAGTATAACGTCCCTGTCACTTCTGAGAAACACATTCAAAGACGTTTGATTGGTTGTAATTTGATCTGAAATGACCTTGAATTTATTTTCATATTTCAAATATTTACCATATGTGACATAGCTTGTTTGGACATGACATCATCTCAAACAACCTTCAATCTTTGTCTTGTGTGAATCAAAGTAAAGCCCTACACTTGGGCAAGACAGTGTACAACTTTCTTTGTAATCAAACACATGGTGTATGAGCATAACCTTCCGAACTAATGTTGACATACATATCGATAGCTAGATGAACACTTTGCTTAATTGACAAGCATTTTCTACTGTATGGCCTAATCTCGGCATCGATTCCACGCAGTAATGAGCTAACTGTTACCCAAAAAGGGAATAGCCCTCATTCCGGGATATGGCTGTTTTCCCCAGAATCTCCATGTTGTAAATCAAGTTGCTAAAACTCGTTTTTCGTCAAATAATTCACTTTACCCTTTTACCTAATGTGTTACCATGGTACTGATATGTGTGCCAATAGAACTGAGCTATATTTGCCTCCAAATACAACAGACGGACCGAATGACTTCCAGAACAAAGATGTGCACTATATTACCAGCATGTATACTCCGTATGACAGTTAGCGTCCAACGTGAACGGAGGTACGCGACTCACGGACGGAAATTGAATTCTCCAGCAAAACATCGGATATTGGTACGGCCTCTAACTTTCATTTCCCGTGAGATGCTTCCTTTAAACACATAAAGTGAACCATTTGTCTACTTTTAATTGTAACTTGAAAAACACCATTCATAACAAGCATGAACAATGACTGCAAATACTATTTTTCAAATCTTCTACGAATCTGTATGGTCACTGTAATAGATATATACAAAAGTACTTACTGAAGCTCTACTTCAATCTTTTTAGCGATGTACGTTGCTATCTTAAGTATGTCGTTGTCTTCAAGTTTTTTCCTACTAATCACAACTCGTTTAGCATTTGGTAATGATAGGCTCGTGATAAACTGTACAGAGAAGTTTCCATCAAAAACGAATGTCCCATTTGGAGCCTATTGAAACATTAAGAGAAAACAATATTTAATTAATGTTCTCCATTAAGCATGAACACGAGGAGCAAAAGGCCTTGTCCACAAAAGGGCACACACACACTTACACACATCACCACTTCAAAAAAGTTAAGTCGACTCCATGTTAATGCGCCAATCTTTGGTACCTACGATTACATCAGAACAAAATCCACCCATTTTCAGTCCACTACCTCATGGGTGTGAGGTGGGCGGCAATTGTAGCGCAAATTTAGTACCAAATTACGTACAGGCATGAGATCAGTATTACTATGTTATGTTTCTACAACGTATTCAATGGAATATAAACAACGTTCATCCGTACAGTTATATACATGGATCATTTATGATTAGCACTCACTTAACAAGTTGATATTGTTAATGTCTCAAAGATAATGAAGATTTTACTAGTAGTCGGTTTGGACAGCGGATGAATTTATTCCATAATTTTACTGTATCTGGCAAAATTCGTTATCAATTGTATATGTATACCATCATGTAATGTGAAGAAAACTTACATGTTCACTGCTACAACAAGTGAGAAAGTCTTCAACATTATGTTGTTGATACGGCATTTCCGTCTTTGTAATAGTAATCTCCGCATCCCTGTTCATTACATTAAACATTCGTTTTCTTACTGGAAAGTCAACTTCATGAAAGCAATCAATAAAGGCATTCCACATTCCTTGTTTATGAAGTGCATCAAGAATTAGTGCTTGCTGAGTGTCATCGTCGCTTAAACCTGAAACGAACATTAAGGCTAAATTGAAATCATCATTTGTCAATTTAGTTTGGCAGGCTAAAATATTTCCTGGTAAGTCCGGCAGCAAATAATGTCCCAAAAAGAATTCCTTAAAAAATGGATAAGCAGCATCGACACAATTGTCAGGACTCACTGTTCTAAGAGTCGCCTTTGAATAGTATGAGTCTACATTGTTTGAATTTACTTTAAGGAGTCCAATTGACAAAGCCTCTTGAAAAGAATCGTTCCTACTTTCTTCTTGCCAATACTCGATTGATCTCATTCCTTTATAGAACGCTTCTCCGATGGTCTTTCTTAGTGCTAACAACTCAGACTTTTCGCAATTTTTGTTACCCTTTGTGACATAGTGTCTTTCCATGCTATTGACGTGTGCTTCCAGGATCTTTGACAAACGACAAAGATCGCCATGTTCATTGCCCTGTTTCGTTACTTCCACGGCGTTTAAATACAACCTTGTTGTAACGAATAATGGAACCTTACACAACTCTTTCAAGAATTCTTTTGAATAACTGAGGGAATCAATCAGTTTCTCTACGAGGTTGTCGTCTACCTTGTTATCGTGTTCTTTCTGACACGTGTATGACTGCATTCTCAAGACTGTCTTGTCAAGTTCACCGTTAACACTTTTATCATTTATAGTTTTACTTTTGATAATATTGTCCCCAGGATCAATGCTTGGCTCTGAGCTATCCAAAAGATAACTCTTTTCATTGATTGGTTGCTTATTTTTGTCCTCGTGATCTACATTTCTTGATCGATTATGGTATGCATACATTTTTGCACATAAGTCCTTAATTTGGTTCTCATTGAGTCCTCTCAACTCAATCGTGAGGAATTCATTGGTATATGAGAAATGTAAGTCACGCGATGCTACCCACATTCTCATTTTGTGATATTGCTGTACTGTTGTTGTTAATTGAGCAAGTGGCTTATATTTATTTTCTTTATTGTCCAATTGAGTCCCAGAAGCGCTTGCTTTAGTTAGATGTTCTTCCTTTTGCATTTCGTGCCATTTGTGGACATTTATTTTACTGCCTAAGTCACTCAATCCGTCAATTAGAACAATTACAGGTTGATCTGACAAGATTTTGTTCACGTCGTAAGTTTCTATTCCTGAGTCATCGGGCATGTCAGTCATTATTAAATCAACGAGACTCATCCGATAATTACTGTCAGTCAGATGTATGTAAATCAAAACCTTAATTTTTTCGTATTGTTGGATCCATTGGCTTAACATCTTCAGAATCAATGTTGTTTTCCCAAATCCTAGACCAGCCGTCAAAGCCACCCATTTTTCTGTTGGTGGATTTGAATACAGTGTTTCTGTAGATACTTCGTGCTGTCCCTTGTCTTTCGGTCTTTTAACTATACACTGGCTGTCCACGTAGATAGTATCAATATCAACAGAGACCGTTTCATGGTGAAAGAGGTTGGTATAAAGGTGTTTAGCATAACTTTCACAAAGACAAGAAATGAACCTTGATAGATTCTTATCTTTTTCTGCAAAATAAAAAGAAAACAAACTCGCTTTATAAAAAAGGCATAAGTCGATTCGTAATTTTACAGAGAATAAGCTCTTGTCAAAATCTTCTGTAATGTCTTTCCTTTCCTAAATATCAATTAGGTTTCATTTCTTATTACCTTTATTCCTAATTCGTCAAATGACTAACAACCATTTTCACATCCTGCACACCTCTGATCGTTTTAAAGGGCCATTCTTGACAAGCCAAGACCTACCTAGAGACACCAACATAACCTCTGCATTTGTTAGCTCATGCTACTGTAATAGCGTTAACGGTACTTTCAAATGTTCCCTTCCCTCCAGGTAGATTGTCTGCAAAGCCCACCTCTTGGAATCGGATTCTTTCACCAGTCACAGCATACACACAAAACAAAGTGTTACATCACTCGAACTATCCAAGGTTTTCCTTCCTTATCATCTGTTTCACCTCCATTACTAATTACCTCATTTTGCTACTTCCCTCAGATTTTATCCCCCCCCCCCCCTGAGTCCTCTCATTGCTTTTTCCTATCATATTACCTCTTTCTTGATGTATCTATTTTGTTATATTTATAGCTCAATTCCCTAGTTTCATTATATGCCCATCTGCGATACTTAATATGTTCTTGGTTTGTATTCGTTCATATAGCTCTGAAGATCCTGCTGGTATCGAAACGTTAGACCCTCTAAATTGTACACATTTATATATATTTTGCGTTTTTTGTTTAGCAGTAGACAAGCAGTTTGCTATCATGATTGCCCTTTTAACAAATTTGATATCAACAATCAAACAGCTAACTTACTATTAAGTGATCTCTGTTTCTGCGATCTGGTGTTGAAGTTTTCAACTTTTTCATGTGACCCTTCCTGAAAAAGTTAAGCATAGTAAATTATCACATTGATATTTTACGAAGTTATGTTAGGCTACATTATTATCTTTGAATTTCCGAAAATTTGAAGAATATATTACATTTAAATACATTTACAGCTACCTCTCTCATATGCAAATGTCAAGTATTAAAATTATAATGCAGACATCATAAAGACTTTAGTAACAAAAGAACAACAAATATTACTATTGAAAATTAATTCGGACCTTACCTGTTCACTCATTGCAATGGTAACTTCATCGCTTTTTGCACGCTCACTTTCTAAAAATAAATTAAAACTTTCTTGGTAATATCGTCAATTAAAGAGATTATGTATTAGTCGTTTTTTGCAGCCTATTTTCTCAGTCTTTACGTCGCAGACTCGGTTGATCCTATACATTTATTTTTGTTGAAGTGTATATTATGGTATAATAAAAGTGTACATTATGATATATAATAATAGAATATACACTGACGTGTATATTGTGATATTTACTATCAACCCTTAAAAGTATCTAACCAGACTTTTTTATAATTCTTTTTTCATAATTTTTTTAAAACTTTTTATTCGCACATTATATGTGACTCTTACTTGTGATTAAGTGTGAAGGATGCATTCTAAAGTGTATATCATGATATAAATTATCAACCCTAAAATTATCTTACCATACTTTTCCGTTTCTTGCCTTCCATTAGTCTTCTTTCGTACATAACAAATCAGGAGAATTAGAGAAACTACTAAAATCACCCCGACGAGAGATATCACCACCCACAGCAACCATAATGGATAATGAAATTGTGGAGATACTGTAGAAGTAATTTCAACAGCTGGCTCTCCTCCTGGACAGGGATCTGCACAGATGAAATCAAACAGTTTAAAATGAATACGTTCTGTAATCAACTAAACATTTAACAACAAAACAAGTGTATAATCTGGACAATACTTGCAACATCAGTTGTGTACTGGAGTGCATGCCTACTGTTAATCACTTGCGTGCATTTCAAACCGTTAGTTTGACTTACAGACCCCACGTAGAATTTTAGACACCTAGTATTTCTCTAATAATCCTAAACGAACGTTCACGCCCTAAAACTGTTACATTTTGTGTGTGTTTGGTTTATTATTATCGCTTGTTTTGCGAATTTCTATGTATGCGTTAAATGCTTCAAAAAAACATTCCTGGAAGAAATTTAATTGACTATTGACGCTCAACATGAACATAGACATGTATGTTACAAACACAGTCATATTATATCATAAAGAAACATCAATTATATATACACGTTCACTGACACTGAATTTTGACTAACCAGAAGTTAACCTAATGTGGCTGTCATGGCGGTGCAAAAGGTTGATGTCATTTTGTGCCAGACATCTTATATCCGCAAAACCTCCACATACGTCGAAAGAGTATTGAACAAATGTAGATGTGTTCCAAGTGCCCAGCTTTTCATTTTTCTGTGAAATGGTTTCGCCTGTAGTAAACTGAAGATGCTCGCTGCGTCTAATCTCCAATCGAAGCGGTACTTCGGGTCGAGATTCAGTAACTGTACATTGTAACTGGCCGGTCCGGTTTATTCGTAGTGAACAACTCGTACATGAAGAACAATTACCTATTAGTGGACAACTCTGTTGTGGACTGACTGGAAAAAATATGTGCAAATCATATTGGCTGTATATGTTTCATCAAATATTGCTCTCTGGGCTATTTGTGCGAGTCCTTTTTTTCTCACGTGTACAACAGAGGGACCGATATGACAAGCACAAATTATTTTCGAATAACCGAAAATAATCTTTTATTTCTTTTTATTACAGAATAATCAGATAAGGAGGCATACTGAAAAAACGATTTCAGACTTTGAACCAAGACGAACAATGATAAAAAAGTAAATCATTGGTCATCAAAAATGTTTATCAAACAACAGAAGGACCGATATGACAAGCACAAATTATTTTCAAATTACAGAAAATAATCTTTATTTGCAGGAATATTTTGTAAGTGAACAATACGTTGAATAACGTATGCATCGTATGTTGGCTTAACTACTTACAAAATAATCAGTTAAGGAGACATACTGAAAAAACGATATCAGACTTTGAACCAAGAAATACAATAATAAGATAAGTAAATCATTATTTATCAAAAAGTGTATCAAACAACAGAGGGACCGATATGAAAAGCACAAATTATTTTTTAATTACAGAAAATAATCTTTATTTTGCAGGAATATTTTGTAAGTGAACAATACTTTAAATAACTTACGCATCGTATGTTGGTGTAACTACTTACAAAATAATCAGATAAGGAGACAAACTGAACAAACGATTTCAGATTTTGAACCAAGACATACAATAATAAGAAAAATAAATCATCATTCATCAAAAATGTTTATCAAATGCTTCATATTTAAGTATTTGGCAAGTTTGGTATAAATGTGTCGTTGTATCTACAAGTGATAACTGTTAAAGTGACAAGTAAAAGAATAAGAGGTACCTTTAATGCTAACGGTAATATTTTCTACTTCAAAATTTCCTATTGCAAAGAATGCTACCACGGTATATACAGCCTCATCCTTAAGTTGGGCGTTCCAAATTTTCACATCGCCGTTTGATGTGATTTCAAATCTACTGCTGCCATACAGAGTTCCTGATTTGAGGTTGTTCTCCAAAGCAAGGATAGGACCTGTACTGGATGGCGATCCAACGTACCAAAACACATCTGTTGGAGGTTCAGATGTTTTACATCCAAGTGTTGCATTGTGTCCCTTCTCGATGACAATATTTAACGGACAGCTGAGCTGCACACCTATGAAGAATTACAGATCATTAATGTTGTGGAACTTGTTGGCAGGCAACCATGTATTGGTATATAATTGGTATATGATATGAAAGTTAATATTGCGCAGTTATTATACATTACTAGATTTCATTTCAATATTTCAGTAGTTGTCAAAAACGAAAACAAAATTGACATCATCTAGTTTCCCCTTTTTTGGATAAACTGCTAACATAAGTAGGAACTGTTTCTTATGGTGGAGATCGTTGTCCATGAGTGGATCCGTTTCACATGTTTTGAACTTTTAATGCAGCGTTGATCAACGGAGATCCCACAAACGAAAAATAGTATGGCATACTATGTCATTTGACGACTCGTTTGCTAATACAGTTGCGTGAGAGTTTACATTTTGTTGTAATGTGACGTTTTTTTAAATTTTCATCCCATATCCCTTTCCTCCTCTTCTCCTCACCTCCCCTTCCCCTTTTGAGTTAGAATTCGATATGCAAATATATTTTACCAATTACCCAATATGTTTCCACATCATATCCCTCCAAATATGTTTTCACATCATATCCCCCCTTCCCCTTCTTTGTGATTAAGAAAACAAAGTTAGACGCATTCATATTCTGTCAGTAAATTTCCTCAGTAATGACGTGGTCTTATTTTAAATTTTGTGGATCATATTTATTACGCTACTGATTAACCGATCAAACAGTCAACGTGTAAAAGCCCTGACCAATGCTTATAACCATGTTACAGAGTAAATTTTAACAATCATACTTACCTGTGAAAGCACTAGGTGCAAAAACGAGGACAATCCAAGCTGAGGTTATGACTGGCACCACCATGATGCATTTGCGCTATGAAAAAAAAAAAACATTCTGAGATAACATGCATGGTTTGCTGAAGTCGTCTGATGCACGTTACACGTAAGCATCACATACACATGATTTAATATAGTTTTCTCTTTCGATGTCAGTAGTGTGCTTACGACAAGACAACTGGAAGAAAACAAGTATTGAGGAAGACGTGGATTAAACAGAACGTATATACTATGTCTCAGCATAGCAATGAGAAGTTGCTAAAAGTTAGCTCTATGAACATCTTGGAGCGATCATATTTATGAACACGTTTGAGCTATTAGTTTCATTGCCAACATGAAACGTTCAATGTTGTTTAGATAGAGAGCATTATGTAACATGATGTGAGATATCACCGTTCATTCAAAACGTCTCACATAAAGCAGTATCAATACGTTATACCTAGTTTTGATCGTCTGTCAAAATTAACGTTTAAATTATTGTCCTACAGTTGATGTATGTTAAGGCATTTGTAGTTGCCGTATTGCCTAACACGAGTTTTTGAACGTTTCTTCTAGGTAACCGTAGACTAATGATGTCTTCACCTTGACCATCAGCAGGGTAAACCCGATTAACTTTTCTATTCATCTTGCATTCATATATCTGTGTTTTTCTCAGTAGGAGCTAAATATGTTAATTGTTACTCAATTCAGTTGTCCTTTGTTCACTTCTTTTCTCGTTATAAAGCATTAGTAATTTTCTATTTTTCTCCAATATCTTAGTGACGCCAATTGTTATTATAAATGAAAGCAAATTGAACACAGAGAATTCGTTATCTATTAAGTCAGATAAGAATATAACATTTAAATGTATTGTGATGGAAGCAATTTAACCAATTATAACTACATGGTACACAGATACTGGACTGGAAACGGACAATTCCACAGAAGTCTTCAACAACGCAACAGGTCGCAATTTCCTATTATACTGTGCGTGTCACCTCAATTTTTAAATTGAATGTTCTGCGGAAGGTCCTTATATATCGAAGCAAACGACTCCTTATCGATAACTGTTGAACAGACCGTAGGTAAGTTGATCATATATACAACAATTAAAGCTTCATTTTGAATTGAGAATATAATTAAGATATTGCTAATGAAAAGATACATTTCTTCAAAACAAAATCAAACAAAATGTCTATTACCGTTAATTAGGGATACAACATTTTCTGTATTGGATAATAAGTTTTTTTTCGAAGCAGATATCAGCACATTGTTTTGACACGTTTTAATGAATGTTGTTACATTATGGTGATGAAATAATAAAGTATGTACAATGATTTAATCGTAAACACAAAAAGTGGAAAAGTTAACAATCAATTATATTCATTTACAGTGCACTTAACTGATCTTATGTTCCAATATGAAATATTTGTTGGGACAATTTGCGTTTCCCAGTCACCAAACGAATGAAAAAAGTCGCAGGTTTGGATTAATTTTGTAAGGGGTTTCCCACCGTCTGCACGCAAAATACGTATAGGCAGTATAGTCTACGCAGAGTCCCTCTAAAGGTAGTTTCCCTAACTTTTGGTTTTTATATATGCCCAAACTCATTAGCCACAGTTACTTTGTTGTTCTAATGTACATACTCAATTGTTCATATTCAGCCGTGATTTACCCCATGGGTGCAGGGAAAACAGATAAGGTTACTTAAGAGAGATTATACACTGCTACACAATAGGCCCTACGCGACTTAGTTCTCCGAGATGTCCACATATTTCACAAGGTAGGCATTTCAATTGCGGCAAGACCTCGATATCTTACAGCACAGTATGTATAGTGGCCTAAAACAGCAACGAATCTTTCGAAATATGACCAGACGTTGAGGCAGTCTTTTAACCATAATTTACTTTTAACTGAATAATTGCCTTCCAAAATTAGTTTAAAAATGTGTGAACAATTCTAACAACCATTTCTCTCTCTTGTAGCTGCATGTTTATTGGAAGAGTGCAGTTAATAAAAGGTTCACTTTCTTACGAGAAGTACGTGGAAAGTCCATCGTTATTGTTTCGCGTTCGCGGTCCACTCCGCACAGATACGTCACAGTGTTACCTGTACGTCATTGATCTTTTACGCATCAAGTTTCTGGTCAGTGAGAATCTGCTAACTTTGACATCAAATTTCTTTGAATTACCGTCTCTTTCGACTAAACGAGGTTCACAGTATCGTTTTTGTACTAAAATACTTTCGGATGAGTCCCCCAAAATATTCTCCTCCAGCTATGCATTTCAAGTTGATCGCAATTATATTGACGCATTGGAATTCTACACTCAGAGTTAATGAACTGTCATTTTACAAACTTGATATTGTCGAAAACAGATACTCTTACGTATGAGTTCCCAAACATAAATGATATGTATTTCATTAAAAATAAATAGAAACACGGAAGCTAACTTGTAAAATAGCACCTAACATTCATCTGGTGCTGGATATGCTCTTACAGTTTCTGGTTATACTTACTAATTATTCATTAGAAAGTTTAATATGAGTGTTAGGTATGTTGGTTAAGTTGTCATGTGGATATTTTTGCATTGTAATTCGAAAATGTCTGACACATACCAGTATTCTGAGTTTCACCATTGCAAATATTTATAGTTCAAATTTTAATTAGAATTAACAGAAATATACAACTGTTCATTTGCAGAAAATAAATCGGAAGTCAGGAAAGATATATCGATTGCTTTAGCTATTATATCTACTCTCTTTGGCATATTAGTGATTGTGTTTCTTCTCCACAACATGAATTTAATAAGTGAGTACCAGCAGTAAAGCGATTTTAAAATGTAATATTTAAATGAAATTAAACTGGTGGATCCCAATACCATACTTAGACTGGCGAACATTATTAACTTAATGCCAATACACGGATCGATTAATACAATTCTGCAAATAGTCTTTGCTTTGCATATCTTATAAATTTCTGCATTAACACTATTTGGAAACGGTGTGAAACATTTTTGGTTTCTTTCAGCATTAATGCAGCAACGGTTTGCACTAAGGTAAGATCCCATAGAATGACCGAAAATAAAGGCTTTTTTTATTAGATTGGAAAATATACAAAAGCACAAATCGTTCCATGCTTAATAATACAGAGAACATTGTTTTGGGTAAAACTTTGGGTAAAACGTTTTGTATAGATTTTGCTCAACGTTAAGGAATTGTTTCTTTGAAAGTTGGACTGTAAAGTACCCTTTCAGTTTGAAACATTGGTTAAGGTATTTCTCAATGACCTCTATTCAGAATCTAACCATATCATGGAACCGTAACACAAAGAGTATTATATTTTAAGTATCAC
>KN889044.1:16309-32669 GCA_000934455.1 Apostichopus parvimensis | reverse complement strand
ATAATAATTAAACTAACAAAAGAAAAAAATAATAAAAATGTATAGAAGTTAATGAAGATTGTAATCGTTAAAAGTAAAATCCCTTTTATCCCCTTGTCAAAATCAATGAAAAGAAAAGAAAGACAAGAATTTGAATTCCTGATTTGTTTTATGAGCATTTAAAAGCTCAAAAGTTGTGTATACAGTCTTACATCTCATTTATAATTCCATAGATGATCAAGTGAACAAAACTGCCTAGAATAGTGGTCAATGCTAACATAGACATAAGGAAAGAACGTCATTGTGAAATACTTAGAGGCTATGAGGTCTACAACGTTTTATTGCATTAAAGGGCATTGTGGTCAAGTGGTTAAGGCAGTGGACTTGTGATTTAAGGATTACAGGTTCGAGCCCTGGCCAGATCATTACGTTGTGTCCTTGGGCAAGGCACTTCATCTTCATTGCCTCTCTTCACCCAGGTGTATAAATGGGGACTTGCGAGGTGACTTGTAAATATAGTTGCGTGCGCCAGTTTGTGGCTGCACCCTATGGGAAGTCCCCCAGGGGACACATGGCTGTGGTGCACTGTGGTGCCCCAGGAGAGATTGTTTGAATTGGGCACACTTTTGTGTGTAGGTGTGACAAGTTACCAATGACCAGGGTTAAGTACAAGCGCATAGAACTTGTGGATTATGCGCTATATAAATAACGGGGGTAATAATAATAATAATATGTTTTAAATCTATAGATTCATGACCACACTATCAAACTAAAAACCAGAATGTTAAGCGTTGTAGTTTCGATGATGTAACATGAGCAGTTTTCTTGACAAAACTGCCTAGAATAGAGCTACATCTCTTGGAAGCTAAAATATTGGTTTATCTGTTGGCTTCATATAAAATATTGAACTTTCTTCATACCAGCATTTTCTGATGTCATTGTGAACCAACTTATTCTTCTTTTATCCTTTTTTTGCTCCCTTGGCAATAAGAATTAATTAGCATTTGTAATCAGCTTGTAACTGCCCCGACTTTTACTTGATCACACCTAAACATGGAAGAGAAAGTTTTGCATGCATCTGGTGGTGTAACTTTGAAAACTTTTACAAGAAACCTTTACCAAGGTTCATTTCTAACACAGTATAGCCCATTGCTTTAAGAACACTAACTTTGCAAAGAATGGCTAATATAACTAATAATGCATTCAGTAAAAAGTGTAAAATATATTAATATAAATGTCTATTAAAAATTTTGTTTCATCACTATTTGATTAATAACATTCTGAATAATAAAAGTGCTTTACAAGGCAGTTTTGAAGGTTTAATTTAATGATGATTGATTCATAGTTCTATTAAAAATTTTGTTTCATCACTATTTGATTAATAACATTCTGATTAATAAAAGTGCTTTACAAGGCAGTTTTGAAGGTTTACTTTAAGGACAGTTGATTCATAGTTACATGGAAAGTTGTGACGGGTTCAAAGACGTCTTTAAGAACACTAACTTTGCAAAGAATGGCTAATATAACTAAAATTGCATTCAGTTAATAAGTGTAAAATATATTAATATCAATGTCTATTACAAATTTTGTTTCATCACTATTTGATTAATAAGATTCTGATTAATTGAAGTGCTTTTCAAGGCAGTTTTGAAGGTTTACTTTAATGATGATTGATTCATAGTTACATGGAAAGTTGTGACGGTTTCAAAGACAGTCATTAACGTAATGCACATTGGATATTTACTTCATTGCACAAGCCTATACTTCCTACGATATTTCAAAAAGTTTTAAATTCCCCAAGAAAAACTTGAATTGCCCAATAACTTGACCAGTTCTCCATTCCATGGCCGATAAAATTCCTCCAGAAGATGTCTGGTACTATTGAGCATAATTTTGAACTGTGATTTCCTCTGCTTTCGACTATTTCGGACTTTTCTCGTCAAAATGGAAGCCAATTTGGTCTCTGAGAGTGGATCTGTTGAATGGAAAAGAAAAAGAAACAGGTACAGCAAATTTCATATCTAAAGGAATTTACAGAAAAACAATCTCCTTTCAACAGTTTCACAGGGGATGTGTAAATGAAGTTCATACATTTATATTCGGCACATTTTCAGCTGACGAGCAAGTAGGACATTGGGTTGATGTTTTTTCATTAAATATTTAGGATTGCTGTTCATGACCTGATGAACATTTGTGATTAAGGTTCATAACCTCATTAACACTTATGATTAGGATTCATCAATTAATTAAGGTTTGTCGTTAAGGTTTAATAACCTCATTGAGACTTATGATTCGGGTTATTCAATTAATTAAGGCTTGTCATTAAGGTTCATAACCTCATTAAGACTTATGATTAAGGTTCATCAATTAAGTAATTAAGGCTTGTCATTAAGGTTCATAACCTCATTAAGACTTATAATTAGGGTTCATCAATTAATTAATTAATTAAGGCTTGTCATTAAGGTTCATAACCACATTAAGACTTATGATTAGGGTTCATAAATTAATTAAGGCTTGTCATTAAGGTTCATAACCCTCCTTAAGACTTATAATTAGGGTTATTCAATTAATTAAGGCTTGTCATTAATTTCCATCACCTCATTAAGACTTATAATTAGGGTTTATCAATTAATTAAAGCTTGTCATTAAGGTCCATAACCTCATTAAGACCTATGATTAGGGTTCATCAATCAATTAAGGCTTGTCACTCATTAATGTTAATAACCTCATTACAATTATGGCTTAGGTTCATGACCTGACATCCACCTCTCACCTAATTTCAAGAAGCTGATTAAATTAGTCAAGACTTGTTTGGGTTCGTCAATCCAGTCCTCGGTCCTGATGACATGTACATTATCTCTGCCATAGGCTTCTACCCATTCCTTCAAATACAGATAGTAGGCACCATGCAGAGGAACCTGGAAAAAACAGAATGACGTCAAACTCGTTCAGACCAATGACGGCAACGATGACTACATGGTAATCGCCACTGGAAGAGATGTTTACATTCAAAAGTGGAAACTTTAAACATCTGTAATTTGTGCTTGAAGCAGTGGATGGAATCTTTGGACATAAAAAGCTACAGTTATCAGGAAATCTCCAATCATAAAAAAATGACAGGAAACTTACAAACAAATTTTGAAGAAGCAAAGAAATTGTTGGCTAGAACGAAAAAAAAAATATATGAACCAGGAAAATTGGAATACAAATTTCTTACTCTACCAACTCAGCTATGAAGCTGTAAGTTGGTTATACAGGAACTGACACATACTTAAAGGATGGATTACCCATCCTTTGTTGTAAACTGTGAGCCGCAGTGGTTCTGAAGAATAATTCAAACTAGCAGATTCAGTTTCTAACAGACACTTGATACACCCAGTTACCAGTTCTACAAAGCTTTCAAGAAATGATCTTCCACATATTGCCACAACAACAACAACAAAATCCAGGTTGCACAGCATCAACTTACAAATTTCGTCCAGTTTCCAATCTGTAACGAGAAGGCACATGCTCTGGCAGATTTTTTAGTTTGGAGGCAATTTCTGGTTTCTTCGAGGCTTTTCACCACTTCCTCATGGAATTCCTCTGGAGTTTTGGTTTCTCTCTTGTGCGAATAAAAGTATTCTGACAAGGCCCTTTAAAGAGAATATATCGAAAAGTTATCTTTCAGTGACTGACATTTTTAAACGCTTCCACAGAGCTGTTGTAATCCCCTGACTGAGATGTACACCATCTCCGTGTTTGTAAGGGCAAGGAGAAGAAAGAGGAGAAGAGAAGGGGATAATCAAATGGTTTGATGGAGAAACATGAAATTTTGGAATACACCCACCCATACATTGTTTTTTTTTTGGTTTTTTTTGCACAAACTGCAATGAAGGCCTAACTTGTGGTATCTGTTCAAACGGGGTTAAACAGGGAGCAGACAAAAATTGTGTTGCCTTAATAGCATCTTGTGTGTATAAACATAGATATTCTTGTAAGCTTGTCTAGCATTTTCACACCTGTCTAGTTGGTTTGAGTTAGGTTGCACACTTTTGCATTATTTGAGTACACAACTTCATATTCACAAAATAACTGGATACTCATGAATCCAACCCAAGAAATACATACATTGTATATAAATACATTGTGTGCATACCGTACAACAACTCGACTAAGCCTTATTGGTGTGTTCTGGAAGACTTTGGTGGTGCAATTTATAAAATGTTTGTGGTTTACATAAAACTTCATGTTTCTTTGTTTCATCTGGAAACATCTAACGTTCATGCCCAATTTTGGAAACGTCATATTTCCATGGTGCCAATTCGGAAGACTAAGGTATAAACAGGTATAACCGTGGAGTGTGGTACCCACAGACGGCGGCAAAGTTGACACAACATTCTGCATGAAAAACAGCAGTTGCCATGGGTTACAGTGGTACCCTGTTTGAATCTTACCTGTCTAATGGGTTGCGGAGTATGGCATAAACCTTAGCACCTGGTTGGACTGCATGGATGACATCAGCCAAGACATGGCTGGGTTCCGGATCAGTGTAATTGGCAATTCCGTCAGCGATCCCCCAAAGGGCTGTGATGGATCCATCACCTGGCGTTATAGAAGGAATGTGGAATAAATCGAGGTCAATTTAGTCAGTTTTGAATAAATATTTCAATGCCATCTGTCAATTTCGTTTTTACAATGACAATGGTCAATTGCCTGGTTTAGTCAAGTTTCATATAAAAAATTAATGAAATAAAAAAAAAGATAAAAGTTTGAAATTTGACCACAGTCAACTTTACTGTAAACTAAACCATCAAATATCACATACTGCTTCAACAAAACATACTCTCTTTAACACAACAGACTGCTTTAATACGACATACTGCGTCAATACAACATACTGCTTTAAGTGCTCCGACTTACCAATCACCTGTTTTGGACTCATAGTTCCTGTTTGATGCCTGAACCAGTTTAAGTACCAATCAAGAGAACTGTCGTCTCCTTTGCCAGTCAAGGCTCGTATTTTCAACACTAAGGGGAGCAAGAAGAATTGTTGTTTTATTGGTTTCGATGATAATCGTAACCTATGCATTCATGATGGCATATATGTGTGTGTGTGTGTGTTTGTGATGCCCAGCTTGTAAACATGATATCTCAAGAAGGGAAGGTCAGACCAATTTCATATTTAGTGTGAAGAAGTACCATATTGAGTACAAGAAGCCTATTGTTTTTGGTGGAGGTCAAAGGTCATTTGGGGTCACCAGGAGTCAAATTGTGAAACCCTTGTAAACATGTACACCCTCACTATACATTACGTCAGATTCATGAAGAAAACTGCTAACTTTACATCATCGAAACCACAATGCATTTTTGCATTCTGGTTCTTTTTCTAATACTTTTGTACCAGTACATCATGATAATTCTTATACAATGAAAAGGCAGGGGTGATGGGGGGGGGGGAGTGGGAGGGGGAAAATAGCCCAAAGTGATCATTTTCCTACCACATGTAGACAAATGGGAATATCCTGGATGGAGAGAAATATCGAGTGTCTACACGTCATAAGAGAGCAAGTTTGGGGGATGTAAATATTCCTTCATCATAAAAATTGAAAGCTTAACCAAGGTTCTGTATATTAACGAAAGCTTGGCAATCTGTGTTACAGTACTTATCGCTTGACATAACCAACACTGCTAGGATTATGCTATGCAAGATCACAAAAAAAAATATATATACCAACTAGTTCTGTTTCGTTAATAACTCATATGTACCTGAAATTTATGGCAGAGAGATTCTTGTGGTAGGCTCGGGCAGCCTTCTTCTGTTACTCAGGCTATTAAAATTCATTATATTAATTTTAAACGTTTGATTTTCTTTCTTGCCATTTCTGTAAAGCCTGCTGCTTTTTCATGTTTTCTTCTTTTTAGGTTTACTATTTTATTCTTTTATGTTTTATTGACTTGCGCGAGCACTGTAGTTTCCTTTTGAGGATCAATAAAGTTATCCTAACTCTTACTCTTACTATTCTGAAAGGTTTAACACCCAGATATCTTCTACAAGTGTGCTCTCCACCTCGCCATTGGCTAGTAGAATTCTAGCTTTTGGCGAGTAGAATATGCAGTACACTACTCGATAATCTGGCGAGTGTCTGTTGGGCTAGTAAAATCCCAATAATATCAAGACTATCCTTGCAGACATATCACAGTATGATAACAGTGCCAGTAACTTGGTGAACTTGAAGCAAGTTTTAAGTTGTAAACTGATTATTGTCAATTACCAATCTCAGTGGGAATTGACTGTGTAAAATGGTTCGCGATATGCATGTGCAACATATACGGGAATTTCCCATGTGCGGAGGTTGTTCCCAAATTTCAATGGAGAACTCCGTCCGTCTGTAAACGTGCAGGGAAAATATCACTTTAAATCTATTATTTCCATTTATGACATGATTGGGTTGAGCTTACGAAGTACTCAATGTGTTCTAAAAATATCCATAAGCATGTTGTGTTCATTTATTCTGAACCAATGAAAAAAGTTTGTTGAACATCGTTACCATGACGGATTGGTTATGCTCAGGCAACCCCTCAACAGTCGAGTATAGTACTAGCAAAGCATACAACCAACAATAGACAAGTGGAAATCATCGTCTGAACTACATGACATTACTATACAATATAAAAAACTTACCAATATGGTACAAGTTAAAACCCTTAAGTTAATGACACAACACCTCTTAGAGCTGTAATGCTGTCGTGACATTTTGCAAAGACTTTTCAGATTTTTCACTCGCACATGTTCGCAAAGCGGGCAATTATGTAGGTGAAACAGGGTCTCAGTTCCGCTTACGTTTCAGTAATCACACAAAATCTATTAAGTGATAATTTTGCAGGATTCCCCATTTCCAAACACTTCCATCTTCATAGACATTCTCTCAAAAACCGCAAATGTATTTTAATTGCCTCGAACTTCAAATCCGCTACTGAACGTAAACGTAAAGAAATGGATTGGATCTTTCGTATTAAGTCTCACATCACCGGCCTCATCAAAGACTTGGGACCCTTAAACAACTACCAGTTCTACAAACATATGTAATCCGTTCTTTGCTTATTTCTCTGCTATCGTCTAATAATATATATATATTAACAAAACAGGATGGGGCAAACTGGAAACAAAAGTTTTCCCTGGTAAAGAGATATTAAAGTCAAGCACCCTTAGTATACCCCGTCTAACTCTACCAAACCACCTCCAGCCCCTCCCCCCCCCCAGCTCCAAATATGTATTGACTCCACACATAAAACATGTAAGTACTGTATGTCCATACAATGTAGTCTAAATTCTCGCTAACGTTAACTAGATTTCTGACTATGAATGTATTGTCTTCATTTTTTTATTTACTTAGGTCAATATATTTTAAACCTTCAAAGCAGTAAATACAAATCAGCCATTTTTACCCATTTCATGATGACAAGGCAGCTCTTTGTAACCGAAGCGTCTCCATGCCCACCAGTGCGGTTCCTTCAGAACAGGGACCACATCTGGGTGTTGCACCAACTTATCCCAGATATCAGAGGTACCAGACTTGTAGGAACCAATTTGGTAAAAGTACGGCAGACATTTGAGTCCATCGGTTTCCTGCCAGCATGGACTACGATATGAGGGAAGGAACGTCCTCGGCACCCTCTGAGAGATCTGAAGATATAATAACATGTAGCATGATACGATAGAAGCTGAGGCAGCATTCAGTGTTTAGATGGGGAGTGATTCAAAAATCTATCAAATTTATTTAAGTTAAAAGTTATAGTTGATGGTTTACAGTCTTGTATCAAAGCTAAGGCTTCCTCAAATGACACCACAGTTAAATCCTTCATCACATGCTCATGCAAGTGTGTGCTATTGAAACAGTCCCTCACACTATCAAAATGGGTAACAAAGAGGATCAAAAAGTTGATTCGTAGAAAGAGGAAAGCATGGAGGATACAGTGAAAACTTTTGATTACAGGGAAGTAAAGTAGAAGGTTCGATTGGCAAAGAAAACTTATTAAAAAATAAAGGATGATCCTGAAACATTTTATTCATATGTAAGGTCAAAGCAACATATTTAAAGTCAAGTTGGACCACTTAACTTAATAGGTACAGTGGAAGCTTTAAACACTTCTTTTAAGAAAGATTTTACGATAGAGGGTAGGAACGTGCCTGTCGCGCAACATAAATTTATAAAGGAGAAGAAGAAGATAGACTATGACTTTTTGGAAAATAACGGAAGAAATGGTTTGTGGCAAAAGATGAGGAAATTGAAGCAAGGGAAAGCAGTAGGGGGAGCTGATGGACTGAGGCGGGATTATATCAAAGCATTACCAGAAGAAGTAGTCAAACCCCTTATCGGTCATATTAAAGCAGTCACTTCCAAACGAATGGAAATGTGCCAATATAACACCATTATATAACCAGAATGCAAAAATGCATAGTGGTTTCGATGATGTAACATGAGCTATTTTCTTCATGAATATGACGTAATGTAAAGTGAGGGTGTACAACATACTTGATATTTAGTGATACAGTGAAAAGCAGTGTGATGTGACAAACAATAAATTCACAATGACACAGGCTGCTTGTACTAAATGTGATAGATACATCAACATACTAAATATGACATCAGTCCTTGTTGAAATATTGTGTAAAACATGGTTTCACAATCTGATCCCTGGTGAACTCAAACGACCCTTGACCTCTGTCCACAACATTAAGGCTTCTTGTACTCAATGTGGTACAATATTACATACCAAATGTGCGATTTATCCAAGCTTCCCTTGCGATATTATGTTTAGGAAGATGTGTTAGTGTGGAGAGGAAGGTAAGAGGGGAGTGAAGTAAATGTTTGGCATTTGTTGACTTCAAATGACCTTTGACCCCCACCAAAAGCAATAATATGAGCCTCCTTAAATTTGATTTGGTACATCTACAAACCAAATATGAGATCTGTCTTTTCAATATCATGTTTACAAGGTTGTCACGATTTGACCTGTTGTCCCCAAATGACCTTTGACCTACACCAAAAACATAAGGCTTCCTGTACTCAACATGGTACGTCTACACACTAAATATGAATTTGTCCGACCTTCCCTTCTTGAGATATCGTGTTTATAAGGTTTTCAAAATTTGACTTCTGGTAACCCCAAAAACCTTTGACCTCCAACAAAAACAAAAGGATGCCTGTACTTAATGTGGTACTTCTACACAACAAATATGAGGTCTGCCCAAGCTTCCTTTCTTGAGCTATTGTGTTTACAAGGTTTTCACAATTTGACCTCTAGTGACCCTGAATGACTTGTGATCTCCACAGAAAACAATAGTCTTCTAGTACTCAATGTGGTACGTCTACACACCAAAAGTTAGGTCTGCCCAAGCTTCCCTTCTTGAAATATTGTGTATACAATTTTTTCACAATTTGACCCCTGGTGAACCCAAATAACCTTTGACCTTCACAGAGAACAATAAGCTTCTTGTACTCAATGTGGTACATCCACACACCAAACATGAACTTGGTCCAACTTTCCCTTCTTGAGATATCGTGTTTACAAGCTGGGCGTCACAAACGCACGCACGCACATACACACACGCCATCATGATTACATAGGTTAGAATATTCATCGAAAGCAAAAAGGGACCAAGTTCATATATATCTAAATAGAGACCTGTGAATTTAACTTCAGTACCAGGAAAGCTCATGGAAAATATCTTGAGAGATGCAATTGTAAAACACCCGGAGGCAAATAACTTAATAAGTGACACACAACACGGCTTTACTGTAGAAAAGCAAAGTCGTGTGTAACTAATTTATTATTGTGTTGGAATGAGCTTACAGATAGGAATACTAGTGGATGTGGTGTATTTAGACCTACAGAACTCTTTCGATACAGTAGTCACCCAAAAGAGGCTAATATCTAAAATCAAAGCACATGGGATTGATGGCTTGACATTCGAATGGGTCAAAGAATGGTTATCGACCAGGAAACAGAGAGTGGTGCTAAACGGTCAGAAATGGGAGTGGAATGAAGTTACAAGTTCAGTACTACAGGGGTCCGTATTGGGCCTGGTGTGCTTCACCATGTACATGAATGACAATGGAAACTGAATTAGAATCAACAACAAGCATGTTTACAGATGACACAAATAATATTAGACTGATTTGGACTGAAAAGGATAAACATATATCTTAATTTATAAAATGAATTCAGTTCATTATTTGGACAATAATGTGGCAGGTGAAAATTTAATGTCTATAAACGCTCAGCATTAAACTTTGGACACAACAACCTAATGTACAGATATGTCATGGATAACAGTAATTTACAGAGCAAGAAAGAAGGAAAAGACCTGGGGTGTTTGTGAGTACATCAATGAAATTTAGTGAGCAATGTTCAGAAATGAGTGAAAAAAAGCTAGAATAGTGTGATCGGAATCATCAAACGTAATTGATTAACTTTGATAATCTTGAATACATGCGCTTTGAAGTTATATATATTATAAATTCTTGGTGAGACCTTACTTGGATTATGCCATCCTCTTAGTATGTAAGCCAATCTTAAGGAAGGATAATTAACTTAATGGAAAGAGTGCAAAGGAAGATGACAAGATTGATACCAGGAATGAAGGATAAAACATTATATATATGAGGAAAGATTAACTGAGCTCAGAATAATGTCATTAGAAGTGAGGCATGCCAGTCAAGACATGTTATCTTTCTAAAATACTATAAGAATTTCAATGTAGAATTGGATGGAATAATAGAAACCATTACTAGAAGTGAGAAAACAAGAGGACATTTACTGAAAATTAAGTCCAAGTATGCCAGATTAGAGGTCAATAGGTACACATCTTATAACAGCATTTGGAAATATTGGAATGAACTACCAGATGAAGTGGTGAAGGCAGATAGCATCAACATCTTTAAAGATGGACTGCAGCAAACCATAATCTTAAAGGGTCATTGGCCTTCTATCTATCAGCCAGCCTCTTCCAGGAGATGATCCCAAGAAGAGGGTGGCACTCTCATAAGTTTAAACACATGCTACAGTTTGATAATAACTTACCTCTAATGCATACTTTTGCAAGATCGTTCCTTCCTTAGATAGATGAAGACTTTTCACGTTGTCACTCCTAAACTTTGTTGTTCCATTAGTGCGAATACTATTCCCAACGGGTCCTCTTTCATGCTTTCGTTCCGGCTGAACCCTGTCAGAATTCCAATCGGCATTGAGAACGCCTAACGTAATTATCACAGCAGCAACTGCGATAGCGAGCAGATACTTCTGGAGATAAAGAGAAGTGCACAAGTTAATGCCAATTTTATTGGTAAATTTACATGTACTGTTGTAAAGATGTCGATTGGTGCAGTCTTTTGGACCTCTTATGGTGATTTATGTTATATACAACACACTTTGACTGAGAAATTGATCAGAACTTTCAGAACTGCTGCTAGGATTACTAAAGTAATGTTACTTGTTAGGCCTGGCCATAATATATGCTGGTACTAGATAGGCCTACTGTGAGGCACTATTACTAATAGTATTACTAACTTGAACTAGCCCATGCAACCTTATTTGGATAACATCATTTCAACATTTCCAAATAGTAAACATAATTTCAGAATGACAACCAACCTTTTATCTGTACTATTAACCAACAAATAAATGAAACACTCCAAACGGCGAAATAACGAGAGTTGATCCACTACCTAGCCTAGGCCCTATAGACCTAAGGATAAATCTGGTGTTAATTCAACCTGTGGTAATTCAACCTGTGGTAATTGAACTAGCCTAAACCGTAAACGTTAGCATAGGCCTAGTCGTAGATTGATAACCCATTCCTCGACTGGTGAATAATTCACTTTAACTAACATGCATGCACTGCAACTTCAACATTTAGCCTAGATTTTCTTCGCTGGAAAGTATTCCGCGAAAAAGTGAGGATTCGGCCTAGCATGTAGCAGGCCTAGTCAACATTTATTTGAAAGACGTGTACTGTCCAGAACAATTGAGGACTGACCCCACACAGTCGCCTCATTGAAGGAAGCAGCCACTAACTAAGCTTAGAGCATAGAAATTGGACACTAGCATCCGCTAAGAGAAAAAGGACAGTTAGACATGACACACAGTACTGCCACGACGGTCGTGTGTGTGGCCCTCAATTTGTGCATAAATAAGAAACTAAAGGTATTTCATTTTTCATTTCATTTCATTTCATATATATTTGATCCAATCACAAGAACAGTATACAAACAACAACGGTATGAAAACACAAAGCGGATCAGAATGTACAAAAGGAAACCAAATTCCTGTAGCCCGGAGGCCTGTACACCCTTACAATAAGAGACTTGGAACTAAAATAAATATATAATATTCACAAAAAAAAACCTAAAAAAATATAAGAATTAAAATTGACAAATTACACGTGATAAATCTAAGAAATGTTCCTTAATAGTGCACACAAATGACTGGTAGGAACCACACAAGAGCAAATTCCTGGTCTCAGGGGGAAGTTCCTTCCCAAATCCTATAAAATTGGTTCAAAAAGTTCATTTTCAAAACATTTGTTCTTGCAAAAGCATGATTGAAAATTGTTTTTTTGTTTACCAACTTGGTCGATAACTCAAATTAGTCGATTTTGAAGAAAAAATTAAATCATCTTTTGATCATTACACATTACGTATATACCGCCCGTTTAGAGAGGTCCGTATCGGGGATAAAACTTTAAGGCCACTTTTGGTCAAGAAATCGGCTATGTTACCGATAGTAGAGATATACCACGTGAAATAGCAACCTTTCTACTTTAATGTGGTTAATGTGGTGCTAATTACCGGACCTCTCAACTAGGTCGATAACTCAAATTAATCGATTTTGAAGAAAAATTAGATCATCTGGGGGGTAATTGTCCGGGGGAAGTCCACCGGGACGGGAATTGTCCGGGCGGAGTTTTCTGGGGTGGGAACTGTCCGGGTGGGAATTGTCTGGGTGGGAATTGTCCGGGGGTAATTTTCCAGGGGGAGTTGTCTGGGGGTAATTGTCCGGGGGTAATTGTCCAGGGGAAGTTTTCCGGACACCACGTATACTGTTAAAAATTGGTGTAAAAAACGCGGTAGCCTGCCCTGGGCCTAACCTATTAGTATATATGTTACTCTAGGCTATATCCAGGGAGTTCCATAACAACTCCCTGATTGGAGCCAATAAAGCCGATCTTTAATGTAGACTCTTGAAATGGTAATACTTTTGTTCAAGTGTTTAAAGGCATTGAAGACTCGCCCCAAACAGCGTGCCGCCATTTTTAAAAAGTTAACTTTCCGTTGCTTGCAAGTGAAGTTTTTCTCTTGTCGCTACAAAACGCAGACAGTAAACGTGATACCTTGTTATTTTTAGCTGGACCATAGATGTCCATTGCTGTATCGTTTGTACACTGTGCTGTGGGTAATGACCGCAGCTGTATGTACTGACTGTACACTAGTGTCTTATTACCAACGGTATAGCAAGCTGTGTGTGTATTTTCTGGGATTGATGGTGGTGTCTAACACTTCTGTTACACCTCATTCGAAACTAGGTCAGATTACCGGCATTAGACGTTTCTTTTGCGCGAGTCCTCACACCCTTTAAAGTTCCTATTATTATTATTTATTTTTCATGGATGAGTACGTTGGTGCTAGATAGAAACTATACTGTACACAAGTTTCGAGCGACGGAATGAGTTTGGGAAATTGAATGAAATTGGGCAACCGAATTAGTTCCGACGGCAACATATTGGTTACGACGGGAACCTATAAGTTTTCGCGACGGCAAAATAAGTTTCCGCGACTTCAACTTGAACCGACGGCGCGCCATGCCATCATATATAGGACTTGAAATAGTTCTTCCGTGAAGGGAAAACAAATGTATTCTTTCTTTTATCACTCCGTCACATGCATTCAATGCAAACTTAACAACATATGTCCACACATGAAAGAAAAGGAAACAAAGAACCCTTTATTTATAATATAGTCAGCTTTAGATTGGTTGCCATAATAACATCTAGTCTACGGTGTAGACTCGGGCTTGAAATCGGTTAGTACCATCCTTGAACAGTTAATGAGTGACAAATCTCTTCAATGGTTGTGGTAATAAATGTGACAGTCAAGGCATGCCAATTTCAAGTACATACTTCTCATGCTTTCGTTGGCATCGATTCCCACTATTTATCCTTATTATTACTTGTTTTTGTTTCAAGGAACGCGTATGCCTCGATGTTACTACTTGCCGATAGATTCTATACCATACATCACACCACACTTCGGTATTACTACTTTTGCCGATCGATTAAGCGTTGTGGTATCAACGGTTTCCCCATGGAACGCCAATTTAACATTATTCAATAATTTTTCGGATATCTCTAATTCCTTTCCAGATATCTCGAATTCATTTCCAGATATCAATAATTAAGGCGGCATATTTGAGATATTAGAAATATAATTCGAGATATCCAAATTGAGTTGGAGATATCGGGAATAAATTAGATTCCCATATGTTGCCCCCAACTCGAGATATGGCTGATTGAATGTAACCTATTTTTACTGGCTAAATCTTCAACTAGCTAGGAAGTTCAGTAGGGGGTCTGTGATGTCATCTGGGCAAATGCTCTTCAAATGCTTTACTTAATAGGCTAATATGGCTATTATAATCTTCTTGTTGAGTTATCCTTGAAACATGATACTTTTGGAATGTTTGCGTAATCGTCAATGACCTCTTGTAGTTTGAATGTCATTAAAAGGTTATTTTTATGTAGAAATATTCTTGCCTCTGTGAATTGGCCTATAATGATTGACGAATTATAAAGAAAAACAAAGTCATTTTCAGCTGAATTGTCCTGATAAAATTATCCATTCTGATGTAGCCAGATGCATATATACTAAATATCACAAAATTCAAAATTTACGCCTAAAGATTTAGAAAAAGTTCAGCAATTTTGCTAAGCAATCAGGGTCGGTTACTATAGAAAATCCTTTTAACTGCGCGAACGTGAATAGGTAATCGTCGCACTACTTCAACTTTCAATGAAATTTTCTTAAGATTTTAATGTATCTTTCAAAGAACTTGTTGATTTAAGTAAATTACGGAAATCTAAGGACATTCAGGAGCTGAAATTCTAGAAATGTAATGGAAATCAATGGGAATATTGTTAATACAATTGGAGCGCAGGAACACCATATTTTTGATATGCTCGGCCCATCGGTATTTGCCGATTTAGATGGCGCTCTTTTTGTTAGCTCTACAATTCGAATTCTTGATATCTCTAATTCGAATTTTTGGATATCTCGAATTCAATTTTGGATATCTCTGATTCAAATTCTTGATATTTCGAATAAGCCTTCCTTAAGCCTTATTTCATTTCATATAGAACCATTGTATTCGCCAGCAAGGTCACCAGCAGCGTATACACTAACTCTAACGTTTTTTCTTCACTTTTCTAGGGTTCTAGCGTACTGTTTTTTTTTTTTCAAATTGGCGGGAATCTAACGTTTTGCGCCCAAAATTGATCATTCACAAAATAGTCACTCGTTTTCTTAAACTTTCGAGACCAAATTACTACTTGGTAACCCAATACAATCTATTTATAGGTTTCCGTGGCTTTTACACTATAATTCCGCGTAAACTGTATTCATGAGAGATTTTGTTTGGAGAGATTCCATGAGGGGTATTTATTTAGCCTGAATCAGTCCGTTTGTTAAACCCACTGTTAATTTTCTTGTATTATTTCCTGAATATGATAAACCGTTATAACTTGTTATTAAAATGATGATCACTTGACTGCATATCATATGAATCAGTGCAACGAATGATTAAAAACAATACATAAGTTAGTGAAACTGAAACCTATCGTTTTTTTGTCACTGTTAACCCTGTTCGCCTGCAGACTGTGTGGGGTCACCTATTTGAAGGTATAGCAGCCATTAAGAGTAGCCAATAACAGCAGCCACTAACAGTCGTCAATAGTGTATACATCAACCATGCAGGGAGCTGCTACTCTAACCAGGGAGTTGTTATGGAACAACTCCCTGCTCTAACCTGCATCAACGTTATACGCTGTTGGACCAGGGAGCTGCTACTCTACTTAGAGTAGCAGCTCCTTGGTTGGACACTGATGTTTGTAGTGACAAGCGCTGGGTACGCTGTGTGGCGGGAAAGTGGATCCCCAGCAGCCACTAAGGGCAGACTAAATTAGCGGACAATAACAAGACGGTTCCTTTTTCTTACCTGTTTTAAAAGCGATAATAATTCACGCTATGCACAGTGGCGTCGTGCCCATTGGGGCCCGGGGGGGGGGCACGGGCCCCCCAAATTTTGTCAAAGGTGTCATAAAATTTTGTCATAATTTAAAAAAAAA
>KN889043.1:87561-98116 GCA_000934455.1 Apostichopus parvimensis | reverse complement strand
TAAGTCTATAGGCTACTGTTACTAACCACTCAGGCAAGTACCACGACCGGAACAATCCATCTCGTACAATCCAGGACAGCTCTTTTGTTCGCAGTAAGGCCCTCTGAATCCATCAAATCCACAGAGGCAGGTTCCGTCCTCTGTGCAGACTCCAAGGTCATTACACATGCGGTCACACCCTGGCCCATGCCAGCAAGGATCGCAAGTACAGTTTGTTGAGTCTGGTGAGTCTGGTGTCCCATGGTCACACAATCCTTCACAAGCAATCCCTGTAAACAGTCCACAAAACAGTAGGAAGATGTTTTAAGAAGAAAAGTATTCTGAAAAGCCATCTGTAATGACAACTAACTAATATGCTAGAAACTTTTAAGAAAATGGTCACGCAATCAGTTTCAATTTCTGTTATCAGTTTCTGCAGCTATCTTCAAAAAATTCTGAAATTGTTTTGGCAACAAATATGTTCTATACTATAAAGAAAATGGTCACTAAATAAGCGCTCAAGTTTCTGCTATCATTAATTGCAACCATCTTCAAAGCATTCTGAAAATTTATTGGCATTAAATATGCTAGAAACTATTAAGAAATGGTCAAACTGTGAGGATGCTTCAATCATTATTTTCTACCTACTGTAATTAACTAGAACAGCACATTACAGATGAGGAGCACACATACCTATATAATTCTTTGAGCAGTTACATTTGGGTACGGGCTCCTCTGGTACACAGACCCCTCTACCACTGCAATCTACCTCTCCAGGGCAGTCTGCATTTTCACATCCAATACCAATCCAGCCTGGGTAACAGGAGCATGTGCGGTCACCACCATTGCAATCACCATGTTCAGTGCAGTCTTCACCGTATCCCCAACAACCTGGTATCTCACAAGCGTCACCACGCCATTCGCTGAATCTGCAGTTGCAAACACCTTCTTGACAATCGTCAGTGATACCGTTACACTTGGCAGAGCAATCAAGGCCAGCATAACAAGGATCACATTCACAAACCCATGTACCGTTGATGTTTACAGGATCTCCATGGATACACCTCAATTCGCATTCATCCCCCATGAAGGTGTCATAACAATGGCATACCACAGGGTCATCATCTGATTCTGGTATTGGACAGCTTCCGTTATTGTTACAGTCCGGGGCACCTGGGCAATCAGGTATGTGACAACCAATGCCCTTCCAGCCTGGATCACAGTCACACTCTAGAGTTCCAAAGTTACAGGATCCATGATTTGAGCAGTCTGTCCCTACTCCAGGACATCCAGGTATCTGGCAACGATCTCCTCTCGCACCAGACTCAAAATCACAGACACAAACGCTGGTAATAAAATACAGACAAAATTAAATGAGATAATACAGAATCCAGGATTGGAGCAGTCTGTCCCTACTCCAGGACATCCAGGTATCCGGCAACGATCTCCTCTCAAACCAGATTCAAAATCACAGACACAAAAGTTAATGAGCTAGACTAAATATGATTAATTATTAATGATTATTATTAATTACTTGAGAGGATGAAGAGGACCACTTACAACCTTCACAATATTTCTATGAAAATGTAAACATCTGTCTACAATATCAAATGTCTACAAAATCTTTGCTTTTCTACTGATTTTTGTAAAGTTGGAGTTGGCAATTAAGGTTGGTGTGAGTTAACAACTTGCTTATCCATCAATTTAACAGTCATGTTCAAATTTGCATCATCATGTCAATTTTCTCACCTGTTGACACAAGAGCCTTTTCCTGAGCAAACTCCGTCACACCCCTCACCGGTGTGACACAGATCACAGATGCAACCACTTTTGTTTCCAAAGTTATAACCGTTCTCACAAGCAACATCACAAGCGTCCCCTGCCCAATCAGGATCGCACGCACAACGTCTCGGTATCTCGTCTATGCATGTACCATGACCTGATTGTGAACAGATGCAAAAGCCAAACAACTTTTGAGTTAAACATGGTCATTGATAGGGCAGATTTATGTTAATGATACCTGGATGGGTGGATTGTGGACGTTTCATCATGAGAATTAGTCCATTAACCATAGGTTGCATTTTTCAGCTCTCGTGACCTCAACTTACTGAAACTTTATCTCTCCTGCAAACGGACTTGTGAGTTTGTAAGAGTCGATTTGTTCACACCTTGCCATGTCTGCCTTGATCTGATAGTGATTTGGCTACTAGCTGTGTGATGAGTTGCACAATAGATGTATAGGCAGCTCAACTAAGGTGCGAAAAGATGGGACTGATCACTCAGCTAACCACCTGGAAAAAACCTGCCGTTCAGTACAAACGGCGGGTGTTTGGATGCAACCTATACTGTAGCTAATGGACACTTTCGCGGCATGTTAGCGATGGAAGATCTTGGGGGGACTAACACTCTTAAAATTTAGTTGAAGATAATGCTTGAATAAAATGATTGGACATCAAGAGTGTATGAGCCAAACTGACTAGCACTATGAAATTAAATCAACCAACATGATTACAGAATGTAAAAAGTGAAAGGGTACTATCTCTTATTTTGCAAGAATGATCAGACATATTATCACACATTGAGGTTTTTGATAAATATCCAGTATCAAATTAATCTATCATCTTTGCATCCTCGACATTCCAAACATTCAACTTTGTCCTTGATATAACAATAAATAGGAGGTCACAAATCACCTTCCAAAATTGGCATCAGATATTTACCTGAGCAACTCCCCGTTTCCCCAGGACAGTCAGGTTGACTGCAGTCAGAACCTCTCCATCCAGGGTAGCAGGCACATTCCTTATCCACTCCTTCACATGTTCCATGGCCGTTGCAGTTACCATCCAGCCCGGGACACCCAGTGATCTCACAAAGGGGCCCCAGGTAACCTTCGTCTTCGTTGTTGTTACACTCGCAGGTCAGTGTGTCTTTATCACAGCTGCCATGGCCGGAACACTCAAAGTTACACTCGAAGCCGTTGTAGCAAGGATCACAGACACAGAAGCCTGTAGCATTAGTATGGCCATTTGCACATTGATAGCTGCAGTCTGCACTTTGATAACCATTGAAGCAGTTGCAAACCTAGAAGAAACAGAAACGAGTTGAATACGTAGTTGAATGCTACGTAACCTAGCATTCAACACATCTGCATCAACATATACACTACAACATATATAACAACATATACACATATACACTACAACATATACAAACAACATATACACTTAATGGATTTAATGTGAGTTTCATCCACCGGAAGGAGAAGGTTTGTGGTGATAGCAACTGCTAGGTACATTCAGAGACTGCAAAAACAGTAAAATGCTTACGCTTGAAAACTTGTCCCATAAATGCAAAACACAGAAGTATAAAGTTTCATATGACTCACTGGTGGGTCAGTTGTGCCATTACAAAAGCCATTTCCACTGCAATCTTCAGGACTCCCAGGGCAGTCTGGAATCTCACAACCTCTTCCTTCCCATCCAGGGTAACAATCGCACTTCTGAATTCCACTGTTGCAAGCACCATGTCCAGAACAGTCCTCTCCAATACCTGGACAACCAGCAGTCTCACATTTCTCACCGCGCCAACCGTCATCACAGATACATCTGTTTGTATCGGTGTCACATGATCCGTGCCCTTGACACTCTACATTGCATCCTTTCCCCGAGTAGCAAGGTTCACAATCACATACCCCTGAGTTTGGATAGCTCTGTTGGCCATAGAGACACACCTCTCCACAATCTGCACCCATCCACCCAGGGATGCAATCTATACACTGAGGAGGGTCATACTCCTCACTACAAGTTCCATTATTATTGCAGTTTGGTTCTCCTGGACAATCAGGTAATTCACATCCTTCCCCCGTCCATCCATTTTCACAGACACACTTGTGAGTGGCTGAGTTACACTCTCCTCTGCCACTACAGTCTTTCCCAAATTTGCCAGGGCATCCTGGGATGTCACATAGGGGTCCTCTCCATTCCTTGTCACACTGACAGGTATCGTTTTGCACTATGCCATGTGTGGAGCATTCAGCATCGCACCCTACTCCAGAGTAGCCATCGAAACAATGGCAGTTGCCACTATTTGGTGGATCTTGATACCCAAATATACATGGTTCCTCACAGGCTTCCCCCATCCAACCATCAGAGCAGTTGACACACCTGGGAGGATCAAAACTGTCATCACACACACCGGTGTTATTGTTACAATCTGGCTCTCCAGGACAATCAGCTACTTCACAGCCAAGTCCACGCCACCCTGCGTCACAGGTACATATATGTTGGGCACTTTCACAAGCACCACGGCCAGAGCAGTCTAGGTTAAACAACCCTGGGCATCCAGGTACATCACACACCTCACCTTTCCATCCGGTATCATAATCACAGATACAAATATCATTGACTATTACTCCATGACCAGAGCATTCTGAGTTGCAGCTGATTCCAACCCATCCTGGGTCACACAAACACTGGTCGCTGTTCATTGGCATCTGGACACCATGGGTACACTCAATTTCACAACCACGTCCCATCCAACCTTTCTCACACTCTGTACATCTTGGAGATTCATAGGTAATATTACAGAAGCCTCGATCAAAACAGTCTGGTTCTCCTGGACAGTCTGGTATATGGCAACCCACACCTGTCCAACCAGGAACACACGAACACTCATGAAGTGCTGAATTGCAATCCCCATGTCCTGTGCAATCCTCACCAAAACCAGGACATCCTGGTATTTGACAGACTGCCCCTCTCCATCCTTGCAAGGGGTCACAGTAACATGAGCCATTATTACACTCTCCGTGCTCTGTACATATGGTATTACAACCTTTCCCTGTCCAGCATGGGTCGCAAGTACATGTGAACTTCCCATCAGTCTCTTCTGGTGTACCATGTAAACATTCCAACTCACAGCCAGTTCCCATCCATCCTGCATCACAATTGATACACCTAGGTGGGTCGTATGTTCCACTGCATGTCCCCCTTCCATCACAGTCAGGGGTCCCAGGACAGTCTGGGATGGAACAATCATCACCCGTAAACGCTGGATCACAGTAACAGAGACCAAGAGCAGCGTTGCAGACACCATTACCAGAGCAGTCGTCATCAAACCCTGGACAAGCCTGCACCTCACAATATTCTCCACTCCATAAGGTATCACAATCACATTCACTTGACTGGCAACTGCCGTGACTACAGCATTCTGATTGACAGTAGATCCCGGTAAAGCATGGATCGCATTGACAGTTCCCACGGTGACACAGACCATGGCCACTGCAATGATCAGCACATGTTGGGCCATGGTAACAAGGATCACAGACACAGTTACCAGAATGAGAGCAATCACCATGGCCACTGCAAGTATTCTCTCTGGTGCACTGATGCTCACATCTATATCCAACGTATCCATTGTTACAAAGACAACCGCCGTTAGTATCACACACTCCCTTTCCATTACACTGCTCCATCCCATCGCAATGTGTCTGGCAATTGAAACCAACATAATTGTTATCACAAGTACAAAGCTGACTAACTGGAGACCAAGACCCATGCCCAGTGCACATCACTCCTGACTGGCATATTCTTCCAGGTATACCATCAAACACAATTGGAACAATACTTTTATATACCGATCCATAGTCTGCCTTGCCACCACTTACGTCAATATTTTGTGAAAGAATGGCACTAGGATTGAGTGAAAACAACCTTACTCTTCCCCCACCTCCACCACCACCTTTGTGGTAATCGCAGTCAACACCTGGAACAACACTAGGAACCTCTGGAATGTAAGGAATATCTGGAATATCTGGAATATTTGGGAGGTCTGGAAAGCCAGGAATGTTTGGAATGCCAGGAATGTTTGGAATACCAGGAATATTTGGAATACCAGGAAAGTTTGGGAGGTCTGGAAGGTTTATTAGGCCAAGAAGCTCTAGAAGTTTTAGAAAATCTACAAAGCCAGGATCATCTGGAATGTCTGGCATGTCAGGAATATCTGGAATGTCGGGAATGTCTATGAGGCCTAGTTGGTCTAGCAGGTTTAAAAGGTAAATCAAAACTTCAAAGATGCCAGGATCATCTGGCATCTCAGGAAGGTTTGGATTATCTGGGATGTCAGGAATATCTATGACGCCTAGTTGGTCAAGAATGTCTAGAAGGTATGTTAAAATGTCTAAAAGGTTTGGATCATCTGGAATCTCAGGAAGGTCCAGATCATCCGGGATGTCAGGAATGTCTATCACCCCTAGTTGGTCTAGAAGGTCGAGCAGGTAAACCACTAGCTGTAGAAGGCTTGGATCATCTGGAATTTCCGGAAGGTCTGGAATAGCTGGAATGTCAGGAAGGCTTATGAGTCCTAATTTGTATAGAAGGTTTAGAACGTCCATTAGACCAGGATCATCGGGAATGTCAGGAACACCTGGATTGTCTGGAATCTCAGGAAGGTCTATTAGGCCTAGTCGGTCTAGAAGTTTTGCTAGGTCCAGGAGGCCTGGCTCATCTGGTATGTTAGGAGGGTCCATGGGGTCTGGATCATCTGGATTCTCAGGAAGGTCTATCAAGCCTAGGTAATCTAGAAGGTTTAGAAGGTCTAAAAGTCCTGGATCTGCTGGAATGACAGGAAGATCTGGGTTGTCTGGAATGTCAGGAAGATCTATGAGACCTAATTGGTTCAGAAGTTTTAGAATGTCTAAAAACCCTGGATCTTTTGGAATGTCAGGAATATCTATGATGCCTAGTTGGTCCAAAAGGTTAAGAAGATCTAGAAGACCTAGATTATCTGGAAAATCTGGAATATTAGGAAGATCTGGAATGTCAGGAAGATCTGGATTGTCCGGAATATCAGGAAAGTCAATGAGGCCTAGTTGGTCTAGAAGGTTTAAAATGTCTTGAAGGTCTGGATTATCTGGAATATCAGGAACACCTGGACTGTCTGGAAGGTCAATTATGCCTAGCTGGTCCAAAAGGTTTAGAAGGTCTATAAGTCCTGGATTGTCTGGAATGTCTGGGAGTTCTGGAATTTCAGGAAGGTCTAGAAGTCCTAAACCGTTGAGAAAGTTTAGAAGGTCTATCAGTCCTGGATCCTCTGGAAGGACTGGATCCTCTGGAAAGTCGGGAATGTCAGGAAGATCTAGAAGGCCTAAATGGTTGAGAAAGTTTAGAAGGTCTAGTAGACCGGGATCCTCTGGAAAAGTTGGAAGGTCTGGAACTTCCGGAATGTCAGGAAGATCTAGAAGACCTAGAAGGTCTAAAAGATTAAGAAGTTCTAGAAGGTCAGGACTTTCAGAAATGCCAGGAAGGTCTGGGATGCCAGTAAGTTTTAGAACATTGAGACGGTCTAGAAGGTTAAAAAGGTCTAGAAGATCAGGATCATTAGGAAGGTTTGGATTGTCAGGATGATCTGGATTGTCAGGCAGGTCTAGCAGATCTAGTCGATAGAAAAGTTTTAGAAGGTCTAGAAGGCCTGGAATGTCAGGCAGGTCTGGAATGTAAGGAAGTTCCAAAACGTCAGGAAGATCTAGAAGGTCTAGTTGATGTAGATGTGTTAGAAAGTCTAGAAGGTTTGATCTGTCCGGAATTTCAGGGAGATCTAGAAGGTCCAGACGGTATAAAAGGATGAGAAAATCCAGATGGTCTGGAGTGTCAGGAAGATTTAAAAGATTTAGTCGGTAGAGAAGATTTAGAAGGTCTAGAAGGTCCATATGGTCCGGAATGTCAAGTAGGTCTGTAATGTTTCTTTCAGACTTTATGTTAAGGACAACTTTTAAAGGGCCTGTGTCATTGGCATAGATTGGGATGTCCTCATTGATAGGTAGTGTTCTGTTGCTATCAATGTCAATCTGAATGTTGGTTCCGCCAGGGCCAATATAATCAGTGTACAAACCGTTGCTATCACTTCCTTCAGGAATCAGCAAAACACCGTCCAGATAAAACTCAACACCCTTCCCTGTGGTTGCATAAATGTTCATCAGTGGAATCCACGCTATATCTGGTTGACAGAAAAGGTGATTTTCTGAATCTCCTCCTCTGGCATATAATGACCCTCTACCCTCCATGGTTCCCCCATCAAGCCAAATAGCACCCCCTGACCCTCCTCCTGCACCATCGTCTCCTTCAACACCATCAACATACACAGACCCTTCCATTATCAACAAATTCTCTGCAACAAACTTAACTGCACCCCCTCCGGTACCCCCTTCCCTCTGTCTCCGACAACCTGCCCCTCCACTTCCAACCATGGTGGGCATGCATCTCTGACCGTAGACAGGTCTGTCGTCAAAGTCGTTACCCCAACCCATGCCTCCATAGCTGCCTCCTGCACTCTTCTTTCTTCCTTTGCCTGGACCAGCATCTGGACCATACCCCAAGCCAGTAGCTGAAATGCGGACATTTTTCTTGATATTTACAATCCTAGCCGTCAGGTGGAAACCACCCTGCATTATGAAATTAGAGCCAGAGTCCATCTCTAGTTCCCTTGAGAGGATAATATGGATGGTGGGTGTTAATGTGTTAGATCCGACGATAGTCACTCTCCCCTGTTTGCGCATATTAAGTGACCCGAACCAAAATTCACCCCTATCAGAGCTGTCAGCTGAACAATTGAGGCAGTTGGAGTATCCTGACTCATAAAGGTAGAGATTTGCATCAACTACAAACTTATCACTACCAAAGAATGCTCCTTGAAGCCATGTTGTCCTTGTCAGTAATACAAGAGGTGCAACCTGACATTTGGCGTCAATGCCAACATCTAGACGGGAGGCTAATCTAGTCCGCTTGTCCTTGCTTCCGATAAACACATTTGCACGATTGCTAATGACTAATTGACCAGTACCATCTCCACTCTGATGGCCAATATTGACTTGCCTAGAATTGCCAGTCTGTGAAAAAAAAGAAAAGAAAAGAAAAAGAAAGGAAGAATATATTTTAATGTATGTTAATCACTACCAGATAAGATAAAACTTCAGAGATGCAACCCTCAACATTCCACAGCAGATACAAAATGAAGCCATTTTCCAAATAGAAAGAGCATGCAATCTCCCGATTTGCATTCTCTAATACTGATACATTTGGATATTTCCGAAAGACAGTATATATATCCTTATATCAAATGTAAAACCTCAGGAATGTTCACAAAAGTTCATGACGACAGCAAAATGAATAACTAGCTGTGAATATTATGCAATTCATTGTTACTTATTAATCTATTCAACTAACAAACACAACAGCCAGCCTATTTAAGAATCTGTTCGGAATAATCCTGATATGTCCAACTGTTTCTATAAAAAGGAATGCTCATGATGTATAACTTGTCCTGTTCCCCTTGAGCCACTCATTTACTCCAAATTTTGAGAAAGGAGAAGAAACTCTTTGGTTCTTTCTGAACCTTTTTGTTATTATATGTGGTATGTTTGCAATCTATTGTACAATACTGTGTTTGCAATCTATTGTACAATACTACATGTTTGCAATCTATTGTACAATACTGTATGTTTGCAATCTATTGTACAATACTGTATGTTTGCAATCTATTGTACAATACTGTATGTTTTGCAATCAACTGTACAATACTGCATGATTGCATTATATTGTGCAATACTGCACGTTTGCAATCTTTTGTACAATACTGTATGTTTGCAATCTATTGTACAATACTGTATGTTTGCAATCTATTGTACAATACTGCATGTTTGCAATCTATTGTACAATACTGTATGCTTGCAATCTTTTGTACAATACTGTGTTAGCAATCAACTGTACAATACTGTATGTTTGTAATTTTTTGCACAATACTGTATGTTTGCAATCTATTGTAAAATACTGTATGTTTGTAATCTTTTGTAAAATACTATATAGTTGTGAGGTGAGCCACTCAGTTGGGCAATTTTGTTTCAATACTGTACTTTCATGTTCCACTTTAGAACATAAATACTTAGAGTATGTGAAGTATAAAAATTGTGTTTCTATCAGGAAAAGGTGAGATACGCTTCATGCTGTCCATACAAGTATGGTATGGTAAAGACATTATAGAGAGGTAAGAGCATTAGAAAATTGTCCGAACTGGCTGAAAATGAGAAGAAGATCATCAATATTTGAAATGCATACTCACAGATACTATTGAAAGACAGGCTCCTCCTTTGAGGTAAACATCTTCAAGTTGGTAATCTTCACTTGTTGTAAGCTCAACTGGATGGAAGCAGATTGCTCCATTATTTCTGTTCTGATTATCAATTACTAAGAACCTCTGTTCCTCTTGGCCTGTTATAACAGAAGTGACGATGGAACCAGGGCCGCCGTAATTTCCATTCTGACAGTATCCACCAAAAGCCGTCACATCTCCAAGGAAATGTCTTGCCTCTCGTTGATAAATGGTTATACGACCACCACTGCCTCCACCAGGTGAATCAACATTATAAACTGAAATGGGAAATAAACGAGAGCATTCCAAAATTAGAATGTGAGGTTTTAAGAGTTTGGTTTTTTTATCAAATGGCAAGAATGTTGGTCATACTATTCATTCTTCTGTTTTTATTTCATATATTCCTGGTCAAGGAAAAAAAACAAAAGTAGACACCGTA
>KN889043.1:51948-79268 GCA_000934455.1 Apostichopus parvimensis | reverse complement strand
AGAAAATGACAAAGGTTTCATCTTCAATGTAAAAGTGATGAATACCCACTAGCATCCCTGCTAAGGTGCTATTGGTACCATGCATATGGACTTCCGTTGGCATAACTGTTACAGACCCTGCATCAAAGATGTAGCTACAGGGTGCCTCTGTTCTATTGGTGAGTGACTCTAGATATTCAATAAATGCCACCTGGTTTTCTCGAAGATGTAACTGACCAGTCTTATCTCCAAGGAACAAGTGGATTGTAATGTTGACTTGATTCTCCTCTGGAGGATGGTATATCAAAAGACGAGTAGCACCCGTCAGCTCAACTTCATCGAATTCATAGCTAACTGTATCTTCTTCCATAATCATAGTGGCAGGAGGCACCAACACTCCATCGTTGTCAGTGTGCAAAAACTTATGATCCACATCAAAGTATGTGTCGTTGTGAGTTTTGCTGTATTTCAAGATACGATATTCTAGTGGTCTTTGGTTTTCTTCCTTGTACACAGTACCAGCGGCTCCTCCATGTGAACTTTCATACCCAACACCTCCTAGTCCTCCGTGGTCTATGTACTTTCCACCAAACTGGTATCTCCATCGACAACGGATGCCACTCCTGCCACCAGCACCACCTCCGCCCCGTCCTGAGCCATCACCTCCACTGATATCTATTATTCCGTGCCCCGTCATGTTGGTTAACTCGAGCAGTAGGGAACCACCACTTCCACCACCAACATCTGTTCCATGACCAGAAGTCCCTCTGAGAGCCACCTCACCATTCAGCTCCAACCTCTCACCGACCTTCCACCACAGAAACCCACCTCCTTGACCTCCGATGCCACCTCCGTTACCTCCACCACTACCTGTACCTTTTGGAGTGTACACAGAATTGTAGGGTTCTCCTCCATATGGAGGGGGTCCACCTCCCTGTCCACCATGTCCTGCACCCATACCGATTCCTTCATGTGTAAACCCAGCGCCGGGACCATCTTCACTCTGGTGTCCTCGCCCATCCAGATGAAAAATACCCTCACTTTCCACCCATGCGTAACTGGAAAGCAGTTCTGCAGTGTTCATATACAGTTGGGCTTGATATTTCACCCTGAATTCACTGCAAACAAAACCCAGTGGGTGAGTGATGTGTTCGAACTCTCCTTTGGAATTTCTTTCAACTGCAAAAGAGCCAAAACTAAAGTTGCCCTGTGGGGTAATCTCCACATATTCCTGATCCTCCAATCTTGCTGTGTGAGCTGTGGGGTAGAATATTACCTCTCCTCCCCGACTGACCAAGAGGTCATGTACACCTGTGATTAATCCTCTGAACTCATTTCTTGTACCGATCAGATAAACCTTTGCTGGAAAGACGATCTCTGACAATTCATCGAGGCGATAACTGATCGGTGCGATGCTTTCATTGGTCATGGACTCGATGACTTCTACGTAAAGCAGCTGGTTAGCTTGCAGATGTAGAAGACCTGTCTTATCACCTAAGAATCTATGTATCAAGACGGTGACATTTGGACTCGTTTCTGGAGTGTGAAATCTCACATTTGAATGTCTAGTGATGTGAGCTTCATCAATCTCCCAAAAATTGTCCTCTCCTTCTGTGAGGAGAGTAAACATCCAAGGAGCATGCTGATCTTTGTTATTTACATACAGCATCTTGTTATTTGCCACTTCATAGTAACCTCCAGTTTGTTTGTCATATTTTATCTCAGCATACTGAGGCCCTCTGGCATTTTCTTCAACGTAAACTGTTCCTGCTGCTCCAAAGTTCTCTGATTTCCCTCTACCTCCAAAGGCATTCAAGTGTCCAGCATAAGTGTACTTATGCCTTACGTGCAGAGAAATACGTCCTCCACCTCCACCAAATCCACTACCAGCAAGTTGACTGGAATCAGCTCCATTGCCGCCATTCACATTCAGTTCTCCATAACCAGTGAAGTTTGTGGTCTTTATGAAAATGGAACCACCACTCCCTCCTCCAGCATTTCCACCAGTACCACCTGATGCAGATGTGGTAATGAGCCCATCTATCCTCATTTCTTTACCGTTCTCCCAAAGCAGTCGCCCCCCTCCTGTACCACCTAAACCTCCCCCATGTCCACCGCCACTACCTAAGTGATCAGGCTCATACAAAGATCCCATTGCTAGGCCACCTTGAATTGGATCTGGTCCTCCTCCATACCCACCATGACCAGCACCTAAACCAGACCCATCTTCAGTGGTCCAGCCAGCACCAGGGCCTTCCTGGCCAGAATATCCAGTAGCGCTTAGATCTAAGATGCCTTGACTTTCAATATTTGCAAATCCAGTTTCAATATGTCCTTCATTCATGTTGATAAGACCATGGTACTTAATGGTCAAAACACTGGCTGACATGGTCAAGTCATTTTCATTTTCTCTCAGCTCCACGACAGAGTCTCTCTGTACTGTCATCTCACTGAAGGATATATTACCAGGTTCTGTCATAAAGCTGTACTCTTCATTTTCAATAAGGGCAGTTTGTGTCGTTGACGTGAAAATTGTGTCTGCTCCTTCCGCAAAGTACACATCCATTACTCCAGTGATGAGCCCATCAATGTGTGACCGAGTTCCTAAGATGAAAAGAGTCGATGGAAAGACCACCTCAGTACCTGCATCGATCTTATAGCTGACTGGAGCCACTGTGATACCACTCATGCTTTCCACAACTTCACAGTACATGACTTGGGTGTATCTCATGTGCAACAGTCCTGTACGATCACCAATAAACTTATGTACAGTTAGCCTGGCATCCTTCTCATGTAACCAAAGAACTACATGGTTATTAATCTCTACCTCATCTATCTCATAGGTGGCTGTGCCTTCATCATTCTCAATGACTGTGGGTAAAGCATGATTCCGGTTGTCATTATCAAGCAACAGCTTAGTAAATCCGTCCTCGTAGCTGATTTCACTTGTATTGGAAGGCAGAGCCTTACGATGATTCAGTCCCTGGTTTGTATCTGTGTAATAAATTGTCCCACCTGCAGCATTTCCTCCATTATCTTCTCCATTATTTGGCCCACCTAAACCTCCAAAAGCTTCATAGATTCCTGAAAACTCTCGTCTCCAGCCAACATGTACAGCAATTCTTCCACCAGCTCCGCCATAGCCAAGACCAAATCCATCTCCACCATTGGTAGAAATATATCCATGTCCTGAAAACAAAAGAGTTGATACCCAGATGCTTCCTCCGCTGCCACCACCAGAGTTGCCACCAGTGGCATCTGTACCATCATTGAGGATGTTTCCATCTAAATGAAGTTCTTGTCCTACTTCAACTCTCATGGTACTTCCACCAGCACCACCATAGTTACCAGCACCACCGCTTCCAGGATGGGCAGGTTGAACATATGATCCATAAGACGTTCCTGGAAAAGAAACAGGATCAATATACTCAGAGGGCTCTTGAGTGATGGGGCGGGTCAACAAGGATTTGAAGTACAAAGGATGAACAGCCTAGAAGGCACTCTAGTTAGATTCAGATATTATGAACAGTTGGATAAATTACTTCATTTAAAGTAGTGAAATATAACAGTACATCTCCCAAAACACAGATAAGCAAGTTTCAATTCATCTCCTTAATACCCAGGTGTGGCCATGAAATTGACCTTGGCAATGACAGTGAAATGTTGTATCCACTGTTTGTCATTTCTCCTTAAATGGATTCTCCTTACCGTTACTGAAGTTAACAACGTCTGCACCACCTCCATAGCCGCCGTGACCAGCGCCACTTCCAATGTAAGAGCTGGTAGAGGTAATCACCCCTGGTGCTTTGCCTAATCCAGCACCTGGTCCTCTTCCTGCGGTGTTGATAGAAGCATCTCCTTCAACGTATACAAATGTTGACTTGAGATGAATTTTCTCCGCCTCTAACACAGAAGCATATCTCATCAGAAGCTCTCCAAGTTCAAAGTTTAAGTTTGTAGGATACGTCAGGTGTGAATTTGCTCTCAGCTCTAACAAATCCAGCTTCAGGGTTCCTAGAAAAAGAACATCATTCTGATGACACAGTTCTTTAAATGGCACCACTCATTTTCTATTCTGTTGATTTTTTTTCAAGTTTATCTTGAGTCAGGAATAAAAAAATTAATATTTTCTTTCAAGGTTGATACTGATTACAATTGAATACAACACATTTATGGTATGTTTCAACAGATGACTGACTGTGTGTAATACACATCCTAAACGTCCATGTTAAGCAGTCTCTACTTTAACTGTGACCATGGTACAAAAACACACTTTCAAACAACTTAAGTCCAAAAATAAAAGCAAAATGCCCATGCAGGCATTTCCTCCTTGATAAGAACTGTGACCATAGACACAGGACAGAAAAATCCCCCACTAAAGATGGTATGCAAACAAAGTGCATAATTACTTGTCACATAACTTTGAAATCATTGAGAATACAATTATTTTCAAGGTACTTTTGACATCAGCAAACCCACATTGTAATTCATGAACAGAACCAATACAATTGTTATTAGAGCAATCATATGGTGAAAGGTTACCTTCCTCTGGCACTGATATGTACGACCCATCAACCATTTGTCCATTGCTTGCATGGACTCCCAAATTCAAAACCTTGTCCTCTGGTAGTGTGTAGTTAAACACCCCTACAACCAGCCCATTCCAAACCAACGGCTCTCGTCTGTTCCCTTTGGTGCGGAAGTCAGCTGGGAGGTAGACTGTACCATTCAAATCGAGGTAGAAATTAACTGGAGGTGTAGATCTACGGTCCTCTGCTATGGTATACTCAATATAGAATGTCCTGCCGGCTTGTATGTTCAGCAAACTTGTCGTATCGCCAAGAATTGTATGAATTGAAACAGATGGCTCGCTGGCTTCGTCGGCTTTGTCTATTTCAAAGACCAGCTGTTGACAAACAAATCCAGCATTGCAATTCACAATATAACATTTGAAATTATAAACACATTTATCCTGTTATGTCACTCCATGAAAAACTCATGACTGTTGGGTTACTCTGTCCTCCCATCTCCCAAGCATCACCCTCCCATGCTTCCTCTTCTTATCCCCTACTTCCACCCACCCCCCCCCACACCAAAACTGCCCAACATCTTCATCTTGGTAATTTTCCTCCTCTTTTCTATCGTTAGAACCACTCAAGAAACGTGAAATATTGAGTCAGAATCAACAGCTTAACTATTTCTATATAAAGTAGATACATTCAAATGGTTCCTTAAAGTTGCTGAATCTTGCTATCTCATTCACTAGTCTGGGAAAAAATGTTAATTGTTAATGTTTGTTATGGAAGAATGTCCAGCACATCTGCTCATTTTGTCTATGTTTTAATTACCTCTCCTTGAAGTGTAACCTCCTCAAATGCATAATCTGCTTGGTTGTGATCTGGTCTGGTCTTTACATCTATCCGTGGGTTTCTTTCGTTTAAGATGAATGGTATGGGAGGATCTGCATACTGGTTGTTGAGGTAAAGTCTCGTGAATGTCTCGCCATTCTTTATTTCCTCCACGTAGACAGTCCCTGTTCCTCCATAGTTTCCCGACATTCCACTCCCACCAAGAGCTAGAAGATCTCCTCGGAACTCATCTTTGTCTTCTATATGGACAGCAATCCTACCTCCGGCACCACCACCTCCTGACCCTTGACCTCCTGATGAGCTCATGACACCATGACCTCTAAAGTGACCTACAACACAGAATAAACTTTAAAAGTAATGACAGTTTGCAACACATTGGTTGCTAGTCTGGACCCTGTTCTAGCTAACAGTTTACAGACTCTTTCAAATTTTTGCCTAATTATTTTAATGATAATTTCATGTTCAAGGAAAAACAACATATCATGGAAAATCTATCCTTGCAGGGTAGCCACTGTATAAGACCTGTTTCTCCCTGGTATTAAACTTTAATAAAGCAAAATTTGATAATTTTGGCCATCTTTGACAAAATTCAGACATAAAGTAAAATGTCTCCAAAAGTTAACAGCTTGGGCACTTTCATCTAACCAGAATCAAAGTAAAAAGCGAACTTATACTAACTTCAACGTTAATAAAGATTAAATATTATAAATGTTTGTCTTCTAATGAACTTTGATACTAATGAAATTGCCCACCTGTTGTTACCCAAATAGACCCTCCACTACCTCCACCAGCTCCATTGATTCCACTGAGACCAGTTGCATCCAGAATGCCATCCAAAAGTAGAACACCTCCTACTTTGATTCTTGAAACTCCACCCCCTCTGGGTCCAGGAGCTCCTGTACTGCTTTGGCCCCCTTGACTACCTCGGTGAACTGGCTCATAGAGGCTTCCGTAGGTCGATCCTCCGACTTGACCATTTGAAGCTACAAAAGAAGAAATTTATTTCAGTTTCAGATAACTTTTTTTTTTTTCCCCACCTCATTTATTCACGATTATTAAACATGTATATGGTACATCGATTATATTTAGAGTTCTGATAACAACATAGGTATGTCATCTGAATGATACAAAGGAATTATTTACATAACGCGAAAATTGATTCTGAATTTAGTATTTCTTCTTCTCCTCTAATATACGGAAATATATGTATACACATCCAGAATAACAAACCTTCAGTACAGTTTCAGAGAACTTAAAAATAATATCATTTAAAATCAGTAGGTTGCATAGCTAAAATATTATGATAACAGCCGCCCAACTGTTAAAAGGATGTTATCCCTGAAAACAAACCCCATATTTAAATGTTTACAACTAGTGAAATACAGATTAATAGATACTTTAATATTGACCAGGAAGCACCATGGAATGTAACCCTTAGAGGCTTCTCACACATTTTTGCATGATCGGTGCTCCAACGTTTAGCATTTGCAGTCATGGGCCCAACTTTAACATTACACAGATAATTTTTCATCAGAGCAATCATATCAATTGCTATTTTCATTTCTTTTGACAAGTGGAATAAACTTTTTACCTACCAATGCTGCTAAGTTAAGGGAAGCTAGTCCCACCACCTGTGATATAATGCTCTGGGTGCAGCAAGATAAAAATTACCAAATATAACTGAGTTGTTCCCTTTTAGTAAAAGCTGTAATTGCAAACTTACCAGTCCCTCCCACTGTAGCATGACCAGCCCCAGCACCTTTGACGGTTGTGGTTCCAGGACCGCCTTCATGGTACCCCCTTCCTGAAACATCTAACAGTGCACTGGGTTCCAAATAAAAGTCGGATGACAAAATATTGAAGTATTCAGCCGTAAAATGGGAGCTCCACTTCATATCCTGAGAAGTATTTAAACCAAAGGGAAAGATTTTAATATTCATTGGTTACTGCTTGAATGTTCAAGACTTTGCAAGTCTAAACATGAAAGGTGTGTATAAAGTCAAACAATGACCAATAATCACCTTACGAACTGGAGTAAACTTATAAAGCAGCAAAATGCATTGAATCATAAATATTTTTTCCATGCCCTCTTTTCATTTGTGATACAGCTTACTATTAAACTGAAGTGCTAACAGTTGATACCGCATAATATATCTAATTAATGTTCCTCTCCCCACAGAAGTAACTAAGGTTTCAAGCTTCTCATTTTTGACTGACTGTATCAGCTGAAGTGTTCACGGTTAACTTACACATATGCTTTTCTTGGGGGGGGGGGGCAAGTTTGTTAACTTCACAAGAAAAGGAAAGAAAAGTAAGTACTTTCAAGTTAGAAACCTTTGGTTGCAATAAAGTAATCTTCATTTGATGAATAGTGAAAGATGGTGTTAATTGTAGCATGTTTTCTAAAATTGCTGCAAATTAAACAACTAAAATAATTCACAAAAACCTTAAAAGTATGCAGCTTTTCATTGAGTTACTAACAGTACTACCAAATGTCAGTTTGATCATTAACTATTCAAAATACATGAATTTATGCAATTTTAACTCACCAAAAATCCAACTTTGAAGGTCACACCAAGTGGGGGTGGGAAAGCCACGTCTGTAAGAGCTCCAAATTCCATATGTACGAATCTAAACTCGCCAGGATGGTCAATGTATTCGTATTCTTTGTCAATAATGAGGGCGGTGTGTGCAGAGTCACCGATCAGGACCTCGCGTCCGGGAGCAACTCGTAGATTCTGTACCCCAACTAACCTTCCATTCCAATCCAGTGCTGGAATTCCAGTGCCAATGATGTCAAAGGTTGTTGCAATGAAAGCGGTCGAATTTTTCTCCAGCTTGAAGTTAACAGGCGCTTTCAGCGTGGTCTTGCTGTTTTCACGATGGTCTATGGTGAACTTCTGATTTGCGTGCATGGTGATGAGACCTGTCTGGTCTCCGAAGAGCTGGTTTATAGTGAGCTCTCGTGGTGCACCATCATCTGGAAGATGAAGTGATGCGCTTCTGGTCAAATGAATTTCATCAAAATACTCTGACCGCTCGTCCGGTTCATCAATCGTAAAGTAGTGATCCCAAGACCTGTCCACATTGTCTATGAATAGTTTATGGTAAGGGTATCCAAATCTGGATTCGTGGAAATAGATAGATCCTGGGCCGCCATGGGGTGTGAGACCGCTTCCATAACCTGATCCACCGATAGCCTGGAATGAACCTTCGTACTTTGTGGATTCCGTGACATAAACAGCGATTCGACCTCCTGATCCACCTCCACCATAACTTGTGGCACCAGCTCCACCGTTAGCATGGGCTACACCATGTCCTGTGAGATGGGTGATATTCATAGCCACTGATCCTCCACTTCCACCTCCTCCACTGGAAGAAGAGTCTGGTGCTGACCCATCTGCTTCGATCTCTCCATCAAGATGTAAAGTATCGGCTGCTATCAGCGTGACCACACCACCACCCCTGCCACCATTACTGCTGCCAACATTCCCTCCATCACTCCCTCTGTGAGTTGCATGGAATATGGTACCATAGTAGTAACCACCACTAGCCACCTCATTTCCATTACTGTCATACCCACTTCCACCCATGCTGGCATGGCCACCACCACTTCCAGAGGAGGCAGCAACTCCAGTGCCCTCTCCGACCGCCGATAGGGTATCTGTAGTTCGATCGGGTGCAGACGTCGTAAGCCTTCCTCCAGTTTCAATGTCCACCAAGCTGCCAGATATCTGGATAGTCTCCGCAGATATCACAGAATCGTACTTCACGTGAAGTCCGCTGACGGAGATACGAGCGGTAAGGTCAACGTCGTACAGGACCGATGACTCTGTCAACAGGTTCAGGGTCCCAAAGGAAAATTCACAAGCGGTACCAACGTGGGTGTATGTATGATTGTGGTAGACAGCTGTGTGAGCATCAGCTTCGATGAAGACCAGAGCTCCCTGGTGAAGGATCAGGTTCAAGACATTTGTGAGTCTCCCTCGCCAGTGGAATGAGGCCTCATAACCGCTCGGCGTTGGATAACCATCTCCTAGGATATTCAGTGTCGCAGGAAATATCATTTCGCCGGCAGAGTCGATCCAGATATTGACAGGGAGTTTCGTCATGAGAGATACTGATTCAACGTACTCTATCACCAATCTTTGGTCCTTGTGGGCATGGAGAAGTCCTGACCTATCACCTTCGAGATCATGAATATGCAACTCATATGGCTGAGTCGGTACAATATCCAAAGCAGCTTTCCTTGAAATATGGCACTCCTCAAATTCATAGACTGTAACATTGCTTTCATCTAGGGTCACATACTGTGATGGGTGACGATTTAAATGATCAATGAACAACTTCCTGTGAGGGGCACTGTTCACCATGTCTTGTGTGAAGATGGTGCCGGAACCTCCACCCCTGGGTGCTGAAGATGCACTCTTGCCATCCCCGCCATATGAAGAGTAACTGCCAATATATTCGTTGGTAGTTGTGGTATACACCGCAATTCTCCCTCCAGCTCCACCACCACCGTTACCATGTCCATCTCCACCATTGCTTTCCATCGACCCCACACCATCCAATTCAGCTGTGGTGACATAGACACTACCACCGCTGCCACCACCGTTATCACCGGATATTGCTGCACCGGCTGTTGCCTTCAAGACTCCATCTAATACGATCACGGTCGCGTTCACTGTCATGTATCCGCCTCCTCTGCCCCCATGGGTACCTACGGCGCGGCTTCCTCTATCCATCGGTACGTACAGGGATCCATAGGCTGGTCCACCTCTCACTGAAGTCGAGTGACCAATACCACCTGGACTTCCATGACCTGCTCCACCACTTCCACTCGAGGACTGATCGCCAGCTCCTAATTGGATGTCCAAGGATTCCGAAGTACTGCGTTCATCCGCACTGCAGGATAACTCACTCCAGATCTCCACATCCAACTCGGAGACGGTAAGGTCAAAATAATCGGCAGTTATTGACGAATCAAATTTGACTTGGACGCTTCCGACCTCCAAAGTGGCACCCATGTCCGGTTCAAAATCCATTTTGGCTCCACTGTGGAGGACCAATGAAGCAAAGGTGAACATTCCAGCGTTGACTTCTTCTTCAAAGTTAACGGTAGTAATAGCACCGGCTGATGCTGTAATGTAGGCAACTCTGTCATCTCCGATGACTAAATCATAGATACCGTACAAACTTCCCGAGAGATCCAAAGCTAAATAATTGGTGCTGATACCGAGAAGATGGGTCCGAGGGGACATCAAAGCTTGACCGCCTGCATCCACCTTAACGTTAACGTTCACCTTGCCCTCCGTGTCATTGACACTGGGATCTCTTTCAAAGATGACACGATGGTGGTCATGAATGTGCATCAAGGCTGTACCGTCACCGACAAATTTCTTTATGTCTAAGCTTCGGTCGATTCCATCTTGTTTGAGGTGGAATGGTATGTTATTGAGGAGGTCTAGCTCGTCAAGGACGACATCGGTCGAAGCCTCGTCTAACGTGAAGTACAAGTGCGACTGTCCGTTGTCATTATCCACGGTCAATCGTTCGTAGGCAATGCCCGCCTCACTGGACTTTGATAAATAGATGGAACCAGGTCCTCCAGGGTTGCTTGTTGTACCGCCTCCACCTGCTGTCAGAGTACCCATAAAATGGTACCCACCCTCGGAGTAAACTGCTATTCTTCCTCCACTTCCACTTCCGTATCCAGAATTAGACGCTGTGCCACCCGTTGCTGATACCAGACCATACCCTAAGAGGGACTCACTAACTCTCATCAAGACACTACCACCACTGCCCGCTCCACCTGTTGATGATCCAGCACCATCTACTAATACACTACCATCAAGGTGAACCGTCTTAGATGTGACGGTGATCACAGAACCACCCTTACCACCATTTCCTCCCATTGTCCCTGGATGAATGGGGGAGTAAATGGAGCCAAAGGAAGGTGCGGCGGTTTCAACTCCTACTGCCTTTCCCACACCCCCTGGACCTCCATGGCCTCCTCCTCCCCTAGTTTGGGCATTCCCAGCACTGTCATGGCCAGGGTCCATTGGACCTTGCCCACTGACATCCAACGCTGCACCTTGTTCTACTATCAACTGCGATGTTGAGATATTGAAATACTCCATCCTAACTGTCACATCTCTCTTCACCTCAAATATTCCACCAGAAATGGTCAGCCCATCTGCGACAATAAAGCTTGCACCTTTCTTTAAAGTCAGATCGGTAAAGAAGAATTTATTAGCCTCTGTCAGTTGAATGCATTGAGTGGTCTTGAAAAGTTCGAGGGTGCCTCCTTTCTCGACGTAGACTGACTGGGCATCTAGCTTGCCTCTGACAGAGAGATGGGCGTTGTGATCGATAGCCAGGTATGGAGGAAACACCACTGTAGCTGTATTGTCACTTTCGATGCTACATTCCAAGACGCAGAGCGACGTCGTCGGCAGATCGGTCTCAAATAACAGTGTCTGACCTTCTTGTGAAATCAAAGTCCCAGTGCCATCTCCAAAAACTCTACCAAAGTTAATTGTAGGACTAGCACCCAAAACCTCCAGAATGGAATATCCTACAAACAACATATTTTAGGACGGAAATTTTTGCTTTACATTTTGTTTTTTTATTTTTTTTTTTTTTTTGTTCCGGGCCCCCTTGGTTCAAGGAGTAGATTTATTGAAGAAAGGTGGGGCTAAGTCTTAAATTGAACTGTCCCATGCTTCACAGGATGCTAGACACAATATGTGGCTGACATTTACTAGACTGCAGTACAGGAATACAGTAGTAGTGTGGAAGCAGGTAAGTGATAAAAATTCTGCATGAACATATTTCACTTTCAGTCACAGGAATTGAACGTGTAACAATTTTATGGACCTAAAATCCTGAATTTTGAATTTGATTAAAGTTTACCACATCACATCCTATACCCAAAATAGGTGGGGTGGGGAAAGGAGGTAAGAAGGAGGGATTTTATGGTTAAGGCAATTAATTTCATACCACTGAGGTAAAGTTTATCAACAAGCAGGGCGCCGTTTCCTTCTGTTGGTTCAACCACTGTTCTTGCAAGGGTGGGAAGGTCACTGGTCCTCTGTCCGTCAATTCTAAGAGTTTCCTTTGGAAAGGAAGAAATCTCCTCCCTGACGTAAACAGTTCCTGCTGCACCGTCGACCGTTGCAATGTCTGGTACTGCAGTATAACCTCCATATGACTGTATGTCTCCATCAAATGTGTAACTGGAATGTCAAAGGTCAGGTTATATTAATCCAACATATCAGATTCAGGACAAAATATAAGAAGAAGGTGCATGAGGCACACTAAACATCGAGATCAAAATGGTGCTTGACATTAGACTTTTTTTTTTTTTTAGCAAAAAGAAAAATCAGCTCAGCTCCTATTGCCAGAAGTTTAAAAAATTGTTCATACTAATCATGATTTCTGTGAATTTTCATATTTTGATCATCACTAGTAAACCATTTCTGTGAATTTTTCAGAAATCAATCTTCACTAGTAAGGACTTGTGAATTTTCATATAAGAATCTTCACTAGTAAACGATTTCTGTGAATTTTAATATTTCGATTTTCTCTAGTAAACGATTTTTGTGAATTTTAATATTTCGATCTTCACTATAGTAAACGATTTCTGAGAATATTCAAATAAGAATCTTCCATTTTCTATGACATTTCATAAATAGTCATCAGCTGACAATTTCAAACGATGTCAGGTAATGTATGTTTGAGACAAACCTCTGAAGCAGATGTATTGATATTCTTCCACCAGCTCCAGCGCCTCCTTGATCTAATCCATCTCCTCCGTTCGAGGATATCTTCCCGTGACCATCCAGACCGGTGGCCTCTATGTAAATACCGCCTCCACTACCACCCCCCGAAGATCCACTGCCAGATGCACCATCTACAGATATGGAACCTGTTGAGAAATTTGAACGAGGTAAAAATAATTCCCTACCGCCTGATATTTCAATACACAAATGCAGATAGAAATTTGCATTTCAAGAGATCGCAAAGACTTTCAGCTTTCAACAATGAGTCTAGAACTTGTTGTAATATTTCAGGTGCTCTTCACAAATTAAGCAAGTGTAGGTTCATTGATGGTATCGTGTGTAATAGAAAGGATGAGTCCTCTATTCTCTAAGTTGGTTAAAGCAAGTTAGACTGCAATGCACATTTTTTTTTAACTGCTTTTATGTAGTATATTATGCTTCTGATTATAGGAGCCCAGTGCATGTTGCTATGGGTCTCTTGTAGCCAGTTGCTATGGGTCTCTTGTAGCCAGTTGCTATGGGTCTCTTGTAGACAGTTGCTATGGGTCTCTAGTACCCAGTTGCTGTGGGTCTCTTGTTGCATGTTGCTACTGGTCCAACACAACCTTTTGCTATGGCACATTCATAGCTGGTATGGGCCTCTTGTAGCATGTTGCTATGGGTATATTGTAACATGTTGCTATGGGTCCAACACAGCCTGTTGCTATGGCAAATTAATAGCTGGCATGAGTCTCTTGTAAAATGTTGCTATGGCAAATTCATAGCTGGCATGGGTCTCTTGTAAAATGTTGCTATAGGTCCAACACAGCCTGTTGCTATGGCACATCCATAGCTGGCATGGGTCTCTTGTAACATGTTGCTATGGGTCCCGCACAGCCTTTTGCTATGTCACATTCATAGCTGGTATGGGTCTCTTGTAACATGTTGCTCACATTCATAGCTGATATGGGTCTCTTGTATTAAACATGTTGCTATTGGTCTCTTGCAGCATGTTGCTATGGGTATCTTGTAACATGTTGCTATAGGTTCATCACAGCCTGTTGCTATGGCACATCCATAGCTGGTATGGGGCTCTTGTAACATGTTGCTATGGGTCTCTTGTAACCTGCTACTATAGGTCCAACACTGCCTGTTGCTATGGCACATCCATAGCTGGTATGGGGCTCTTGTAATATGTTGCTTTGGGTCTCTTGTAACATGTTGCTATGGGTCTCTTGTAACCTGCTACTATAGGTCCAACACTGCCTGTTGCTATGTCACATTCTTAGCTGGGTATCACCAGTGCAGCTTGATACTTTATCTTCTTGGCAGTGATTTTCTATTTAGAATACACAAAGTAATGGATGACCGTATGTGCTCACCATCAATAAGTAATCCACCATTCATCTTTATATTCAGCAGTCCACCACCTCTCCCTGGAACTCCTGATGAACCTTGACCTCCCCCACTACCTGCGTCTAAGGCAGCAGTGTAATTGCCGTATGGGTAACCAGCAGTAATGCCTGATGATGAACCGCCAAAACCGCCGTAGCCTGCACCTGTACCGGTATCTGCATCCTGATTGATGAGGAAAACAAAGATCCAATTATGGACCAGATGTCAGTGTCATGACCAAGTAATGGGTTAGGGGGAATAAAGAAGGGGCAAGGGGGTTGGGAGTCAAGAAGGGGCAAGGGGGGTGGGGGAATAAAGACATGACAAAAGCTGCATATAAACTAAACTGTGTAAAAGTAAGAGGGCCTGACGTTTCGATCCTAGCATGATCTTCTTCAGAGGCCGAATGACAAGTGACATTCTCTTACAAAGGCGCTTTAGTGGATAAGCAGTGGGTAACAGTTTTGGATTTATTTTGATAATAAACTATACTAATAGAACTATAAAATTGTAAATTATTAATCGCATAAATACACAGAACCATTTCAGTTGATATTTCCGTAGATCAGATAAATAATGGCAGTGTAAATTAAAGTTAATGCTACAGTAGTAGATGAATGAAACCCAGTAACGTTTTGGAGGTTTCTGTCTTGTCGTATTCTTCTGGTGGGTTTAACCAAGACAGGCTTTGCAATGAGGTGCAAATCAAAATGTACCCATTATTGACATCCTTTGACAAAGTCTCAAAATAATCTGAACTAAGCCATTCAGTAAAAACCTGTGCAGCCTTAAGTATCGAAGCCATCCCATCCTTTCCTATATTAAATGCAAAATGAGTGAGTGTAGTGAAAGAAAAAAACATGTTCTATGCAAACTTCACAAAACGAAATCTCTTGTGCCACTCTCCTCTGCAATTGTGTAACATATAATTAACTGTGTTAGCATATTAAACAAGATGAATAGTTCATAACCAGAAGATGGAAGGTTGCTAAAGGAGGTAAGTATGGTGTTGAGAGGTGGTAAGGGGGGGGGGGGGGAGAAAGGAAGGGAAGGGAGTATTATTTGATGATTGGGTGCTACACTCCTTTAGAATTTATCAGCCATGAATGTTGATTTTGCTGGAAATATCTGCCAATAAACTAGTGGTACCCTTCATGAAAAATTTGATTATTAAAAAGAGACAAGACTTCTCCTCACATCTTAAAATTTCTGTCATAAATATCAAGCAAGATTGTTTTTTCCAAGTATTAAACTTGACATGCAGATTAACGATGGATCAATAATAGTTAACGGTTGGAAGTAAACATTCGTAAAACTTTACAAGAATGGACAGATGCAGGGCTTTCTACTTACCACTATGCCCGCTCCGGGACCCTCTCTTGGTCGGTATCCACCACCTTGTAAGTTCAGGGTACTTCCAGGGTTCAATACCATATCACTGCCTGATATCATTAAGTTGTATGCAGTCATGATAGAACCGTAGTCTAACTCCAGCAATGATATAGCCAGGGGTTCATTGGTCTGGTAGCCTTCTGACAGAATCAATGAGGCATGATGCTGGAGTGTGATGGATGAGAGTTTGTAAGCTCCCCTCGGGGAGCTGAACTGGTACGAACCATCCACAAAGAGGGCTGTTCTCGCTAATGGGGACAAGACCAGGCTCTTGTAAGGTGCAACAACCAAGTCTTGTAAGTTTGTCAGATTTCCTGTATAAAGTAATATAAATGCTGGTATTGTGAAAGTGTCACAGTCATTTCCTTCAAAGATTCCACGTCTTCGATGAATAAATTGTTTCGAGAAGAGCATACCGAAAACATGCCATTCTGCAAGTAAACTGGGTCAATGTTGTAAGGCATATATGTGATATTAACAGTTACAAATAAACAGCTACACTGCTAGTTTTGATAAACTTTAAAATGCCAAGACCCTTGGAAAAAACCCAAAAAAATGAGTTCAAAATGAAGACAAGCTACCACCAAGTGTCTTCAATGCCTCTACATCAAATTTGTTTGTGTCTATGTGTTCTCTGTCACATGTTTTCAATGAAATATAAAATATCTGTACTTAGGAAAGGGCATGGTAATAGGCTAGGCATTTGTTTTCAACACAGGTACAGATTAAAATTCATATGACAAACCAAGTCTTTGACATATGCTACATCAAAGTGTTAGACTTACCTGAAAATGAGTTGGCATCTCCGAGGAAAGTTGCCCTAGCTGGGAGTCTTAATTCACCATCAGGGCTCAACTTAAAACTGCAGTAGAAGGTGTGTTCTGTTGATCCTTCATTGACGCTGAGAGCCATACCATCATGGATGGTTATGGTGCTACTGGTTCCGGAAACCAATCGATCAATCAGAACCACCACGTCTCCTACAAACTTCAAGTGACTACTCCCCAATAGGTGCAACTCCTCAAAATGATGTCTGGATGACGTTTCATTAACCAATGTAACCTGGGGGAATTCCGGAAGAGCTCCCCGATTGTCGACATAGAGGTTTGAAGCCACCACACCATTGATTGATTCCTGCCAATATGCTGTACCTGAGCCACCGGGCTGACTCCCTGGTCCTCCATCTCCACCTCTCACAACAACGTTACCAGTGAAAGCCCTGGGAGATTCAAGGTACACAGATATTCTTCCACCACTGCCTCCTCCTCCTTCCTGCTGACCGCCATCACCTCCCTGTACCAATATGGAACCTGAACCAGTCATTCCATCCTCAACGGCAATGTTAACAGAACCACCACTACCGCCACCTGTGTCGCCACCGCCTGGGTATCCCGAAGAATCAAGACTTCCATCTAACCTTAAAAAGGATGCCTTTATCTCTATCAAACCACCTCCAGATCCACTCCCTGCCTGTGGATCGCCACCTCCACCACTCCCTAACTTATCAGCGTTGTAGATGGTGCCGTACTGGCGTTCGTTGGATTCTCCTTCCAGCACATGTCCACCTCCGGCACCCCCGTAACTTCCACCGGTCCATCCTGTTCCAGACGCCACACCGGCTCCTGGCCCTGCCATGCCAGTCCATCCCTGGCCTGCTGTATCGATGACGCCGCCGGTTTCTACATTCACCGCCTCTGCCTGTATCTGCATCCAGACTGAACATATGATGCCTGCATAGTGAACGGTTACCTCCCGCAGAACTGAGAGGACCATCGTATGTTCATACGTACTGAATAGCACCAGAGTTCCATCCTCATGGATTACAAGAGAGTCCATTGCTAAGGTGCCGTAGGGTTCTGTGTAAACCAGCTGGTCATCGGCATCCCTGACTGCTGTTCGTGATGCGATGTCCGCATAAAACGAAGCATCGACACCCACCTCTACCGTCTGCACTCCAGTCAAGGTACCAATCAAATGAAGACTCACAAAGTTTGGAATGTTTAGTAAGTAAATTTCTGGGGGAAGTATAACTTCTCCTCCTTGCTCCACCTTTATGGCACATTGCAGAGGATAAACCGCATTTGTACTGTACTTCCTGGCAACAGAGATACGTTGTTGAGACTGGACCAGAAGGAGTCCTGTCAAATCTCCCTCTAAGGATGAAAATGATAAGGTGACATCCGATGGTGTGTCAAAGGTCAATCTACCGTTTCCCCGAATGGTTACTTTACCAAACTTTTCATCTCCATTTCCTACTGAATGGACTGAGTAACTCTGAGATGACTTCCCTTTGTTGTCAATCAACAGACTCTGTGATACCTTAATCCCATTGATCTCTGAAATGCCAACAGTGCCTGCGGCGCCTGATGGGTACCCAACACCTCCTGTAGAATCAAAGTCCCCATGGAACTCTGACATGTCTGCAGACTCGATACCTATTCTTCCACCGCCTCCTCCTCCAAGTCCATTGGTTGAGGCATCACCTCCTGTGACTACAAGGTAACCAAGGCCAGACAGCTTTGGTGAACTGAGAAATATGCTACCACCAGACCCTGCTCCTACCGTCCTGGTTGTGCCTTGTCCCCTGGCACTGATGGTGCCATCAAACACAAAGTATTTACTGGCTTCGATGGTTATGTGCCCTCCACCTCTAGTTGAGTAACTTCCACTGGCACAGCCACTTCCAAAACTTTCTGGAAGATGAGTGTTACCATATGTGCTTCCTGCCTCGAGGTATCCCAAATGGCCACCCTGACCACCATGTGATGCACCACTCGTGGTATCTTTAGGGCTGCCCACTCCAGCATCCGAATAACCACCAAAATCTACTGAGATGACGGCATCTGCTTCTATGACAATATCTTCAGCATGGATGTAAAACTTTTGCAATGCTGACGAACTTATCACTTTGGCCTCACTCCTGACCACAATTGTATTTGCTGTGATGCGAGTATCCATTGAACCGAATACAACTTTAGCACCAGCGCCAATTTCATACTCCTCCAATGTGACCTGACTATCAGAAGAGTTTCTCCCGATAGTTGCCCCACTGGCAATCTCCAAATGAGACAATTCCTCAAGGGTAACACTGGTAACATTCATAAAGCCATTAGAGGATAGGAAGCTGACAGTACCTTCACCAAGTACGATATGATCGATTGTAAGAGTTCCATCAAGGTGAAGCACCGGCACTACCTCTCCAGACAGATGGACGTTTTCACTCAGTTCAAGCTCGGAGTTGTGACTTACTTCAAATGAGCACTCTGTGCCTTGAACACTACTGGACTCTACCTCCAATGTTGCTCTTCCTGTTACTTGGATGACCCCTGTCTTGTCTCCACTGAGCATTCTGATCTTTAATGATGATTCCTCCAACTGCAAGATCCCTCCAGCCTCTACAACCAATTCATCGACCTCTGTGAGATTAGCAAGGTCTCCTTTCCTGATGAGACTGGGAAGTCGATCACTTCCATGAATGACAATCTTGGTAGTGTCTGTCGAATGGTCTTCTACGAAGATAACTCCAGATCTTCCCGGGTTTGGTGCTTCTCCTGCAGCTACACTGAATTGGCCCACGAAGGACATTTCAGACCCAATATGCACTGCGATTCTCCCACCGGAACCTCCACATCCTGTCAATGTGTTCCCGCCAGACGTTTGCATCAACCCAAACCCGGACAAAGTTTCAGTCTTTATGAGTATGCTGCCACCACTACCTCCATTACCAGATGACACGCTGCTGTAATGATCTTCACCACTCACATCGATCGTTCCATCTAGATGCGTGCGATTAGTCACATCCAACGAGACTTGTCCTCCACCAGATACCAAAGTCCCTCCCAATCCATAAAACCGTGGTTCATAAAGCGCACCCAATGATGAGCTGTCATGCCCACATTGGAGTTCTCCTGTCTCAGATAACCCACCTCCTACTGCAGTGATCAACCCACCTGCTCCGACGACCAGATCTTCCGTCGTTATCGATGTGGTTCCGTTACCGTCCCATGAGCCTTCCAGAATCAGAGTTGCTCCTCCTTCGATGATGACGCTACTATATATGTAATCTCCAGTAGGTAAAGTACATTCTTCGTTTGCAATCAAGACAAGCTCTCCACTTAGTGGACACTGAGTACTGTTAAATACACCTTCCTCATACCTCTCTACGTTCGTCGAATTATCGACAGTGAAACTATTCTGGTCGAAAGTACCTCCATAGTTGATACTAAATATCTCAGAGAACAGAGTGAGTGTCTTCGTAGATGGGCAGGATAAGCTTCCTCCGAAGTAGCTGTCCTTAAAAATGTTGACATCTTTGATGATGAGGGACGATACAGTAGAGTTGTAGGAGCCTGAATTTGCAGGATAACTTGCCCTGAACTTAGCTCCCCGATAGAGTGACATGTGGCCACCCTGTAAGCCATCAAGAGTACCACAGATATCAATGGTTACTCCGTAACCAACTGATACTTCCTCTGGAACTCTCAGGAGGCCATCTTGTTCAACTTTAATATTGGTGTCAATGTCTATGGCGGGTTTTTGACCATATTGACAAGACGGACAACCGCAAGCAGAAAGATGAAACAGAGTTCCACGACTGACAGTTATGCTACTAGATATATCCCCGAACATTTCTCCAGTATACACACATAGGTTTGTAGGTCCACTGAAGGCTTTAAGAGGTACAAATCTACCACCATTGGTCACCTGCAGATGCTCCAGGCTCAGCATTTTTGATTGAACTTGAAGTTGTGTTTCCCTTGGAGTATTCTGACCACCATTATCAACTATCAGCTAAGGAATAAAAGAACAAGAAAAAGCAAATGCATGAAAACTTCTACTTCATAATTTTTTTTTTATGGTTTTTGATACCAGTTTTTGATAGGAGTGTCAGCTCAGTGGTTAACGCTGGTGCCTGTCAATCATAAGGTCCCGAGTTCGAATCACTCCAAGATTAATGTATGTCGTCTAGTTACACAGTTGTTGACAATTGACAATTCATAATCATGGACGTTAAATAGGTATCTATTAAGAGACTGACTTCGGTCAGCTTGCGGCTTTGATAAGTCAATGAAGGCTTCTTCGCGAGTTTCTGCTTGCAGGAGGATCTAAAATACATACATACATACATACCACACAAGAAAGAGTCTTAATATGAAACATGTATACCAAACTATATTTTTTCTAGATTACTAAGCTTCTTAAAATTAACCTATGAAAATAAATGAGGATATTAATAATTGATCTTATGGTTACATCTAATGAAGGAAATGAGGGGGAAAACAATTTGAGGTTAATTCTTTGATACATTTTATAGACATCAGCAAATATCCTGCCATTAATCCAGCAATTTCCATAAACAGTTAACCAACTTTTCAAAGACCTTTGATAGGAGTCGAGCTTCCTTGCAAGGAAAAATTATTGAGATTGTTTTTTATTTTATTTTTTTATTCACAGCTTTGAGTGTCTTCTAAAAGTTCATTTTGTAACACACTGACTGAGCTCAGCTTTTGGACACCTAGTTAGAAGACTACGTACAAGCGAAACGTCTGGATCAACTGAAGATTATTAAGACATTAATAAGACATAACACAGTAAAACTTAGTCGCAAAGAACATTACATTCTGTATCAATTATTCCGTTAATCCCACTGACCTTGGAATGGAAGTCACCACTAGTCAACTTCTGAAGGTAAACGACACCAGAAGCTCCATGCTGGAGACCCGATCCACCATAAGCTACGGGATTATCTCTGATAAAAGCATCTATATATGAGATGGAAATAAGACCACCTGATCCGCCTCCTGCATCAGGTCTGCCATCTCCTCCAGATGCTGAGATGATACCTATTAGATGTAAAACAAACAAGAGACAGAATTCTACAATCAATGGTTAACCAATGATAAAGAATATATAGCATTGTAATTCACATAGAAGCCATGATTGTCATGTCAAAGGTATAGACATCATTATGACATTTTGAAAGGCCTAGTGTTATCAAATATGTGATAGGATGTGCAATAATATGCAGCACATGTTTTCTTTACCATAGCTACTCTTGTTTATAACATCTACCATGTATCATGCTGACAACATGAGACGTATCGTTGAAGGGAGAAACACCGTTAACAAACAAAAAGTCTGTGTCCATGAATATGAATAAGTTAGAAGGCCGGAAGTTTAGATCCTGGCAGGATCTTCTTTAGAGGCTAACTGAAGCAAAAAGCCACAACAAATAAAACAGACAAACTCATAAAACATTCAGAGACAGAAATTTTGGACAGACATTTAAAATGGGCAAATAGTCAATAAATAGAGTAATAGAGAGCAAACGTAGACACAACAAAGGAGAGGTAAGATGAACAGAAAGAGTGATGAGAAGATAAAGGGCTGTAGAGATACACTCTGAGGGGTGTAACAATGGGATTAAGGGCTGTAGAGATAAACTCTGAGGGGTGTAACAATGGGATTAAGGGCTGCAGAGATACACTCTGAGGGGTGTAACAATGGAAGGTAAATAGTTAAGGGGGTGACAAGGGAAGGAACATGAGATATTATATTATTAAACTATCTAGCATCAATTTCATGGCAAGTTTAATATATTCTGTGATCTGAGCTTATATGTGCCTAGTATAGAGGGTGATATTGAGTTCAGCAAACATTTCATATACATTGGCTAATTCTGAATATAGTTTAAGAAAGCAACTAAACTGTAATCTTTAAGCAGCTAGCTGTCCATAAATTGATCTAGTCTTAAAACTAGAACAATTTTGTAAACGGTTGATGCAATTCATCTTTGTTTAGCATATTACCTGTTGTGGTAAACTGGTCAGCTTCGATCCAAATACTTCCTCCTGCTCCACCGCCTGCACTGGCATGAATATTCAATGACGAATCTGATGACTCACCTCTGAGGGTATAAAAACACCAGTAAGATTTTCATTTTTTTTCGTTTCCTCTACAGTTGCCAAAATCTATCAAAAACTTTGAGAAGCTGCTTGCACATCATCATACCCATTCCCCCCCCTCAAAAAAAAATTCTCAAAACTTGAATTCCACTTTCTATGCACCCACCACCCTATGAGCAGTACATATCATTCTCTTTCTAACCCAAAAGAGTTGGCATTAGCTTGTTATTTTCTCCAAGAAGTATTGACAAGATGCCCAAAGTGTTTAAAGCCAAATTAAGCTTGGCTTAATGGATACCTTGCCTACACAACAGCAGTCTCAACTCAACTTTTTTTAGAGAGCTTAAAATTAATTTTGGACACTGAAAGCTATCATTACATATACTTTGATATATTTTCTTGTCCTGCCGAATTTCATTTTCATACCTTGCACTGATCACTCCACTGTTCTCCAGGGTACGAGTGATGATATGTAGAGAACCACCTCCAGCAGGCGCATCTCCATATTGACAAACCGTCGCTGTGGTTTGATCGTTCAGTCGTCTGCACCCTCCTGCTTCTCCAAAAGTCACGGGTGAGACAATGTCGCCGTATGTCTCTTGCAACAGCTGAGCTGAGACATGTTGTCCTAAACCACCCTGACCGACATGGTGTCCACCTGACGAGTACACTGTCTTGCCTGCATGAAGACAAGACAAGAAAAGACATATCATGTAAATTAAAGCATAGCTTCATGTTCTCAATCAAACTGAGAATGTGCAAAACAAAATAAAATCAAACTGTTAGCAAACTGCTTATCCACTAGAGAGCCTTTGCTTTCTCCTCTCCATCCCTTGTCTACTAATTAATCCCCTTTCATCTATCTCTTTGTGTTCACCATGCTCATTAACCTGTCTGTATTCTGTGTGTGTTTTTGTCCCTTCTGTTACTGTTACTTGTCATTTAGCCTCTGAAGAAGATCCTGCTATGATCGAAATGTCAGGCCAACTTACTTTTACACAATGTGCAAAACACACAGGAACCGGTGCTAGGGTACTGTTGGCAAGCAATCTTAGTTCTACAGAAGAATAACGACGCAAATATCTCCAAACTTGGCATAATTATGACTTAAGACAATGCAAACTCTTAAAGCTTGAGTTGAGGAGGTAGATGAAAAAGGAAGTATAGAGTATTGTACTGCAAACTCTCACAGTTTTAAAACGAGATGTATAGTTAGGAGTGTTAGCTCAGTGGTTAACGCCGGTGCCTTTCAATCATAAGATCCCTGGTTCGAGTCACTCCCAGATTAATGTATGTCGTCCAGTTACAGAGTTGTTGACAATTGACAATTCATAACCATGGACGTTAAATATGAATGTAAGAGACTGACTTCGGTCAGCTTGCGGCTTTGATAAGCCAATGAGGCTTCTTTGCGAGTTCCTGCTTGCAGGAGGATCTAAGATACATACATACATAGTTTCTATGAGCTCTCTCACCATTGGGTTCTCCAAATCTACCGTGTAAACAAAAAATGATACCAACTAATCAAACTAAACTAGTCTTACTTCAAGTATGTTAAAACCAATCACTTTTATTCCAATTAACATGTTTCACAAAATGTACAGGTTATGAGCATACACTGTTGTTTTCTTTTCTGGAAATCCCCAGGCTTTAGAGTTGTAAACAGGTCTGGGATAGCCATAACCCTACAGAGCTTGAAATGACCCTGAATGACCCTAGTTTACAATTATTTTACTATTAATGTCAGCTGATAGAGTTTATACGATTAAGTCGGTTGTATTTACCTCTTCCATTGTCACTAAATCCACCACCACTAACGCTCAGTTCAGCCGTGGCCTCTATGTGGAGAATATCTGTTTCCACAAAGAGTCTACTACCTTGTATGACCGACCCAGAGGTAACCTCCAAATCGTTCGTCTTCAGTGAGAACCAATCGGAACCATCTCCTGCCACGATGAGAGAGTCGCTCTTCACCTTCAGCGAGTCCACGTGAAACAGGCTTCCCCCGGTCATCGACAGAGATGTCGCACCTTGTTGGAGATTCAGCGTCCCACCCGACAAGATCAGTTCCCTCAGACCACCGACGGCACCGTTGAAGGAAGTTTGCAATTCATGGAACTGCAAACGTGTTGGGAGAATGAGGACTGAAGATGGGTAGGTCTGGATGTGAGCGGGGAAGAAGTAATGCGAGTTTCTTATGTCAACGTATTGGCCGGGACCGACATGCATTCGACCATAGAGGGTGCCTTTCTCTGGTATCGGACCAGACAAGTGTTGAATAATGATTGACTGTGTTATGTCAGATCTCTCTGCCGTTTGGAAGGCCAGATGCGCGTTTCCTTGAAGGTGGACAACTTCAAACTCGAATCCTTCCTCGTACGGAATCCAGGTTCGGGCTTCACCATCACTTGGATCCGTGAAACTTGAAATTAAAACCTGAGAGTAGGTGTAAATTAAATCAAAACTAAGATAGAAACAAAGAAAGAAAATACCATTCGGTAAAATATTGTCCTTAATTTGGAAATTTTGTAGGTTTGATTAAGTACATTTAACAACTAAATTCCAAGACTAAGTTGAAAGCTTAATTTTATCACCTTTTCACTTTCCTAGGGCTACCATGTCTACTTGAGGCCTATAAGAATTTAGTGTTGATATTAAAATAAATCAACACCTGTCACTGCAGGGCAGCTAGTGAAATTATATCAAAAAATTATAAAAAAAAAAAAATTGGGGTTTGAATGGAATTTCAGGCAAGGACCTCAGTGTGGTGAGAGTATAGTGTACATACTCAGGTCGCTGTTTTAAATTCCCAACCAGTTTTCTGTTGTTGATTAATTTACAGTTCTGACAACATTCCCAGAAACTGAGGTGGGTGAAGGCATGGGCTCACCCATCATCACTTAAGTGCACTCAAGGTGTACAATGCCGTTTCAAAACCATTACAAAAAAATTAACCAGACTTGCAATTAAAAAAAAAATACCAAGTCCATGGACGATTGCTGAACATCACTACACATCAAGCAAGTTTAATATGTAAAGAGAAGCTGGTTCCTTGTGGATTTTTGCATTGATAACTCTAACAGCTACACCATGTTTAACATAGTAACCATGGTGACGACAGATAAAAGATGAAAATCAATTACTTACATCATCTATCTCCTGACCATCATTGTCTACTATTAGCTCTCTGTGTTGAGGTGAAATGACCTTTGACTCCAAGTACACAGTCCCTGCAGCACCAGGGTTTTGACTGGCGCCCTCTCCTCCGAAGGTAACTAAAGTACCAGTGAATGCATCTTCCTGGTAAAATACTGCAATCCGACCGCCACTACCACCACCTCCGTTGCTGCCCACACCTTGGAAACAAGAATATGTGAAAAGCATTTCAAAATATCAGAACTTTGACAGCATACATGGAAATCGCTGTAAAAATATGAAAACTTTAATTGTAAAACAGGATTCAGTGTGTATAATTTTCATCAACAACTCTGAAAGTGAAATTAAGTATGATCTTAACTACAGTACTCACCTTGACCACCATTTGCTTGGATACAACCCAATCCGGCGAAGTTGGTCGTGTTAATGAGAATGCTGCCACCACTGGCTCCTCCTTTGTTATTGTAACCATGGTCACCGTCACACAAAATTTTACCTTTTGTGAATCAAGTAAACAAACGTTTTATGGACATTTAACGACAAATTGCACAGATCAGCTTTGCAATATCATTAATTAGATATGGAATATACAAACAGAAACTCTTATTTCATTGTGCAGAGACTCTTATTTAATTTGGAAGATATCTGTTCGAGCATTTTATTATGTAACTGGATCCTTCTCATACCTCTCCTCTTCCCCTGTTGGTTTCTTTCTTTCTTCTCTCCATCCCTTGTCTACTAATCCCCTTACATCTATCTCTTTGTGTTCACCATGCTAATTAACCTGTCTGTATTCTGTGCGTGTTTTTGTCCCTTCTGTTACAGTTACTTGTCAGTTAGCCTTTGAAGAAGATCCTGCTAGGATCGAAACGTCAGGCCAAGTTACTTTTACACATTCTCCTACACAGGCTCTCTAGTGGATAAGCAGTTTGCTAACAGTTTTATTTTATATTCATTAAAATGCTCAATAGTCGATCTACTAGGTCTCAAACTTCCTCCATTCACAGAATTCAAAGGACAGAATAAAGAGATGTTAACAGATCTTAAAGACATAGGGAAGATCATAAATGGTTGGTAACTGGATCCTTCTCATCAAAATACTCAATAGTGGATCTACTATGTCCTGAACCTTCCTCCATTCACAATACACAAAGGACAATAAAGAGATGTTAACAGATCTAGAGATGTAGGGAAGATCATAAATGGTTGGTAACTGGATCCTTCTCATCAAAATACTCAATAGTCGATCTACTAGGTCCTCAAACGTCCTCCATTCACAGAATTCAAAGGACAGAATAAAGAGATGTTAACAGATCTTAAAGACATAGGGAAGATCATAAATGGTTGGTAACTGGATCCTT
>KN889043.1:22190-49803 GCA_000934455.1 Apostichopus parvimensis | reverse complement strand
ACTAAATTCAATCCTTGCCTGTCGCCCTCTATCACCAGTCTCCCTCCGCCACGGATGTTTATGTTATCAAATGAAATTGTGTCGACAAGTTCTTCCGTGAGATTTGAGTAAGGTCTGAAGAATGATATACAAGTAATCGAAGAATGTCCATAATTTTGAATGCGATTTTGAAATTGACAAAGAAAAGAAGGAAAACAAACAAAGAAAATGGGAATTATAGCCTAAAAAGAGTTCATAGTTTCCTATCAACTGATATTCTTGATTAATGATGAGGAAGATCATAATTTCGATACAGAAATAAGAAGAAAAAAACCAGTGTCAGTTGCTCACCTCAAGTACACCACTCCACCTGTCCCGATTGTTAAGTTTCTCATTCCTTCCACCTTGCTGTCGAGTTCAAGGGTCATATCGTAGACTTCTATGTTTGGGGGAAGGGTAAGCAATGCCCTGGGGTAGAGGTGAATGCTCCAGGCAAGACGAGGACTTTTCGGGGGTAGATCAATTTCCAAATCCTAAAAATGACCGAAAGAAGAAAAACTCAATCTGATCAAAAAAGATTCACTCAAGAGAGAAAAGAAAAAAAACTTAAAACAGAAGCAAAAATCAATCATAACAACTTATGAACTGTGATATGGGTATAGATATTTCCCATTGTAAAATGAGACATTTGTATATCAAAGAGGGGAAAAAAAAATATTGTTCCCTAATAGATAAATGCTAAAGTCATTAAACTGAAAAAAATTACAAGCCCAAATGTTGGAATCTTACAACAGGTTGGTAGACACTCTCTTCACGATTTCGGTTTTAGACTAAGCATTAAATTTGTTCTAGACTTACAACTTGACCTTTTTCTATGTATATATATGTCATAAAAAAAATGTAATCTTTGAATGATTGGAAGAACCTGATAGATTCACTATTAAAGTATTATTTAAATTGTGACTGAATTAGGTATATTCATTAAGATACTAATTACAGAACTTGTACCTGATGAGGACCAACATGAAACGTCCCAGTTTGATCTCCTTTGCTGTGTTTGACGTCCAAAGTGGCCGAGTCTGAATCGCTCTCAAGAACCACAGCCAGATGACTGCCTCCACTCAGAGAAAGAACTTCAAACTGAAATTCTCGGCCATCTACCTCTGGTAAGATCCAAGCCACACCACTAGACTGACTACCAGGAATTCCAGGCAAGTAATTCACAATGGTGTCGACAGTGGGATTTTTGGCATTATTGTTATCTACTGACAGAGTTACAGTGTCGTTGCCAGTGTCATGCCATACCACGGTACCAGGACCTCCTGCCTCATACAAACTGTTCCCACCATGACAAGAAACTTCCCCTGCAAAGGTCTTCTGACCGTAATGAAGGGCTACGCGACCAGCCCCACCGCCACCACCAGGATAGCTTGTTTGTTGAGTAGATGCTGCTCCGCCATTGGCAGAGAGCTTTCCATGGCCTCTGAATACATCTGCAGATAACAGAATCGATCCCCCACTACCGCCACCAATTGAAGCATGTGAAGGAGAAGTGCCGTCGACGAGGAGAGCACCGTTTATTTCGATAGCTGGTGCTGACATGGCTACGATGCCGCCACCTTTACCAACAGGAAGGGAATGGTCATCATCGTCTCTACCACCAGGGCTGCCAAACTCTTCCGGTGTAAATATTGATCCTCTGGGAGGAGCAGGGATGAATTGTCCTTTTCCCCTACCACCAGTACCTCCCAAGCTGCCACCAGAAGCACCTACATTCAAAAGAAAACCTTTCTTTGTTTGGATTTATTACAAGTAGGATTAATTACATATAGAATGAAGGTAAACGTTTGATAACTCCTGCAAAGGATAGAATCCTTCAAGTACTCTCTTCATGCAAAATTAAAAAACAACCATGTTTGTACTCCAATGTAATCTATTCTCTTTGTAACTATCAAACTTTGAGGCAAGAAATTGAAAATGAAAAACTTCCTCAGTCTCTAAGTGTAGATTGGGATGAACTAAAAAAAAATTCTAACCCAACCAAGTAAATTACAACATCATCAAGATAAAAAGAAGCACATTCTTAGCATGGTTATTTCAAGTGTTACTGCTGACACCATGATAACTGTGTTCTTAATTTCTCACCATATCGACTGCTGACACCGCTTAACATTCCTCCAGCTGGTATGGGGCTTCTCCCTGAAGCATCAATGAAGGCAGCTGTGTCAATTTCAATCTCCTTTCCAGCAGACACTTCCAACCAATTGGTCTACAATAAAGAAATATATAAAAAACATAAAAAAAAATGCAAATATTCAGGAGGAAGTGTCAATTTCAATTTCCTTACCAGTGAATACTTTTGACCAATTGGTCAGCACAAGAAAAAAAAATGAATATTCAGGAGGATGTATCAACTTCAATCTCAATACCAGCAGACAATTCTAACCAATTGGGCTACAATAGCCAAACAAAAACAATGAATATTCAACAGCTAGTTCATTACAGACAAGATGTTTTCAAAACAGAGTATCACATATAAGAAAGTGAAAGCAAGAATGTTAACATAGTAAAAGTGACTCTTTACGAAACAAAAGTTTCATAGATGTAATTAACTTTGAGAGAAGAAACCCCAAACCCTTTCACCGAAACAAAGAGTTTCAAATAAACCTGTCACTGGTCACAAAATAATATGATATCAATTTCTCACGCACAATAGTCCATGACAAAAGCAAGCCATATTTATAGTATGGGTTTTATGGAAAAAAAATTCCAAAAACAAAACTTTTGATGCAAAGTATTCTTGGACCAAAAACAACCAATCATCTGTCGATCACACAGTCCTTAATGATCTACTTATCAAAGAGAAAATGATATTTTGTTCATGTAAGGATATTTTTGAACTTAATATATTTGTAACTTACATCAATAGTTCCACCAGGATGCATCTTTAGGGAGTCGTTCAGTTTTAGGGAGAGTGATGGTATCGTCACCATGGTGATAGGTGGATTATGTATCAGGTCTGACGAGTAGATGGACTGAAAATATCCGTCTGTTAGAATGTCGAGATTATTCAGTTCAAACGTGGACTGACCAGCACCCTTAGTTTTCCCCTTGTTATGCAGAAATGAAAGAAAAGACAAAAAATAAAAACACACAAATATTTTAGAATGACAGTCTTTGAAGATGCAAATACCACTAAACAGAACATGACACTGGCCTAACCAAATCAAATCACACAGAGAATCATTGACCAAAGTCAGGATGCTAGACATTGAATTGATGGAAGGTACCACATCAAAATTAGTAGGATGCTGAAGGCCGGGGGTTGCAACTTCATGAAGCTAAGTTAATCTATCGTCTCCACATATTCACCCAGTAGATAACAATGCAGGTATGCAGAGATAATCTCTAATTTGATCAGGTATGAGCCTGGGGTAAAAAAAAAATTACGGAACTTTGCAAAAATTGCGGTATAGGCTCCAGTTTGCGTATGCTACAGTTTGTTAGGATAATAGTTTTGTCCCCGAGGTAGAAAAGAAATCACGGACATGCAATAACTGCGCTGCTCAGATTCTTATATGCAAAGTAGCAGGCTAGGCTAGGCTAGGGGACAATTTTCCAATGCTAATACCACTCTATACTGTCCTACCATATCATGCTTCAAAGCGCTCATACTGACAGTATGAACAGTTCCTATACCTTTATCTGCTAGAAACAGGATAATCATACAAAATTCTCAGTATCAGAGCTTTCAATTAAGCGTGACATGAAATTAAAGAATAGGAAAGATCGTCCCAGCTGGTTGGGCTAGAATATGTACAATTTCTTACGATGACAGGGAAGTAGGCTTCATGTTAGTATTTGCTTTAGAAAGTGACTGTTTGAAAGTCTAGACTTCTTGAGAATTACCAAAAAAAATGTGTTATGACGTTAATGCAATAAACGAATGGTAACTGTTTTTAGTTTAAGTGTGTATTGTGTAGATTGGTTACAGTTTGCTTTATATACAACCAACTGTTTATTTATTACCTCTTCTCCTACGATGAAGTTGATGTTGCTTCCAATTGTCAGATCCTTCACACCACTGATTACACTGTCGATAAATACATCGTTATGATAGAGCTTGTCCAGGTAGACCACTGCAAAGGGAATAAAAAATAGCAAATGAAACAAGTAGTACACAAAATAACCAGGAGCACAATAGCGAAATATTTATCTCAGCACTTAGGACAAAATATACTGTTACCTGTTGAATTCGGGCAATGGTGACATCTACAGGTACCACACTGCAATAAATAGCAAGGTACAACAGACAAAAGCTAGGCTTAACAGTACACAGAACATCTGAAATGACTATAGTTTCATGTTGGCAGTTTCCATCATTAATTTTTATGCTTGGATGTTCACAAGTGTGAAATTAATTTGGTGATGATGTATTAGCTGTCTACTTACCATCCGGCAATGACAAGTCAGAACCACTATACGATCTAAACCCTGTTTGAAATGGACCATGAGAATCTTGGATTCCAAGAGGAGTTCCAGCCGTGACATGGAGCATCCCACTTCTGTCACCATGGATGATCCCGATGCTGACGTTTGTTCCTTCCGATGCTGGTTTGAACAACAGATGAGATTTCTCCTGAATGGTTACTTTCTCAAAATGATACTGGGCCTCTGATCCAAGCAATGCCACAGTTCTTCCACTGTCTAGGCCATTTGTGGGTATAAATTCTCTGATGGGTTCACCATTTCTGTTGCTGACAATAAGCTCCCTTTGAGTACCGTTGGCGGTAACATCAGATAAGTAGATCGTTCCTGCACCGCCGTATTCCAGATATCCTATGCCACCGTATGCCACCTGACTGCCTCTGAATGAATACTGTTGATTGGAATGCAACGCGATTCTGCCACCAGCTCCTCCTCCACCAACCCTCTGAAGTACAAGATAAAAAAGCTCACAAACATTTGTTTCATATCTGGTACAGTATAACATTGTTTCAGATTTTTGTTCCAACATTTCTCAGAAATTTTGAAACATTAAACAAATGTCAGTGCTTGATATGTTACACACAGATGTCTGACCCACATACAATAATTCTTAAAGAAGCCCTGACCATTATCATAAGATTGAGGTAAGTTTGATGATGGAGTCATATGCAATTGACTGAGCCTCACCTTTATCCTAACAAAGAGGTTAGTACGATGATGGACTCACATTAGCTCTTGATTCAGCCTAATCTTTATCCTAACAAGGAGGGAAGTATGACTGAATGACTGATACCACAGTAGACCAAGCCTAAGCATTTATGCAATCGACAAGATATGATACTTTACTCAAGTACATGCTGATTGCGACAAGTAATCATACCAACCATATTTCCTACAAAATATGATTTTCCAACAAGTATGTAAAATTTACATGAACAAGTCTGGCAAGATGAAATTAACTTTGCATTTTTTTCCATTTATGCTCTGTATCCTAAAAAAACCCCAGAAGAATTTGAGAATTTGTCCATGCAGACCACTGGATCAAACCTAACCACTTCCTTAGCAACAAACAAACATATAGTTTACTCACATAGACACTGCTGGATCTCTCCCTACTACAGTATCGACCGACCGATTGGTCTCGGAAGCCGTTTGGCTTTCGGTTACTTGAATGGTCGCAGCTGTCAACGCAATTGTAATCCTGCCACCACTTATAATTGCGACATCGTCGACATCTTCGGTACTCGTCACACCAATCGCAGTCAGGTACGCAGCCTCCAAAACCGCCATTTGCTGAAAGATGTCCTCGGCCTGTGGGAAAAGGAATCCAAACATTACTCTGTGAGAAGAGTAGGCTCTATCAACATAGGAACAAACATTCCAGTGTTAATCGTGTTAATATATTTGCATTATGTGATGAGCTTCTAACTGCCAAAGCAAAAGGGTAGGATCTGTAATCTGTATGCTAGTTATGTATAGAAAGAGAACACAGACATTTATTGTGTTTTCATTAACTTTTAAAAATTTATTAATTACTTTGCCTTATATTAATGATATAAATATTAATTCGCTAGGAATAACATAGCCAAAGAAAAATTATAGCACGAAGCACATCAAGGAAATTTAAACAATGGCTGGTATGACATCAGTTCTTTTTGAGAGTTATTTAGTAGAAAATACGTTTTATTGAATTTAATACAAAACTATCTGTTACACCATCAATGTTGAAATGATAGAGAATTTAATTGTCACTGGATGTGTCTCCCAGTCTTGTTAATGCTTATTCTCTAAGAAACTTTAACTAGCTTCCTATCACTCAATTCTTAGTTTGAACCATACTCAATAACCTGGTCGAGGACTAGGTTAACAGAGAAGAAGTGTTACAGAGTTTATTTTAGAGTAGATTTTGTGTAATTATGAAATGCTAATGATATATGAAATGCTAAGCCATGCACCCAATGTGCAAGTTGTAATCCATAAGCCCTTGAGGGCTTCTCCCACATATGTGGTCGCCTAAGCGTCGTAAAAATAACAGCCTATTGTTATTATTATTAATGTCATTTTTTTTTTCAATTTTGACTTGAAAAAAAAACATCAACCAGGATGCAGACAGGTTATCAAAGAGGATGATTCCTACTGATGAAGCTGGTAAAATAATCAAGATAACCATGGCAACTGTGATACCATTTGATCAACAAACTGACCCAAGAATAATAATTAATGGATGCATTTTGACTCCTGCGAGTCAAGAGTTTACCTGCGATGATGTTTGCTTGTATCCAGATACTCCCACCGCTGCCACCACCTGCAATAGCTACACTGGTGTCATCACCATCAGCTGTAATCTCACCATCAAGCAAGGTATACTGCGATGCTATCAAATGGACAACACCACCACCAGAGCACTGGAATTAAGAGAAAAAGTTTGACATGTTCAATGGGTATGTCCTTAGGTTTGGGAATATCTAAGTAACTCAAAAAGAAATTTCAGAAAAAATAATGTTTGTTAGTTTCTGTGAAATGAAAAATATCAGTTATAAAGTATATCCATAACAAGATCATAACACAATTAAGGTGTTACTAATGGCCGTAGTGCTGGCATTCATGTATAACATGAAACACACATTCCAAGTTATGAATGTGCTATTCAAGTGACTAATCTCTTTGAGACTGTTGAAATTACCCTTTTCTTAAAGTATTTGTTATAAAAGACAAATAACTTCTACCATCTGAGCAATAATATATATATACTGAATAAATCAATCCAGTCTACGTATGTCCTCAGTGCTCTGTATCACAAAATACTTTTGAGGTTTTAAAACCGCCATCAGGTATTAGAGATAGATTTAAGAGGTTTAGCACAGACTTAATTCAGTAAAGTCATTGGATAGGACATCACGGCTCATAGAACAGAACTGCAACAGCATACATAGTACAAGAGAGTGTAAGCAGTTTGCAAGCAGATTGGAAACATAAATTTTAACTTGAATGATATCTGTTTCATTCTAAGCAAACCTTTTGACTACTCTGGCTGCTGCCACCACTTCCAATAGACTCTGGACGAAGAGTATCTCCATAAGCTGGTGATGAATAGGACACACCCCCTCCTTGGCCCGCCAAGCCCCCATGAGATGCACCGGATCCACCGTTGCTATGTGCTTTCCCAGCTCCTTGGCCGGTACCTCGACTCCAACCTCTTCCTGATACCTCGATGACACCATCATGATCAATTTCAATATTCTTACCTGTTGCGATTAGAAAACGATAAACAATTTAGTGTAACAACTAAACATGAATATCTCTTGTCATTGCATTTTGTTTGCAAAGAATACTCTAATTGGTTTCTCTTGTTTACGAAACATTAGCTGACATGTTTATTTTTAATGTACTCCTTAAGAATCTGTCTGTGATATATTATAATCAACCATATTGAATATACAACTCTGAAAATGTGAAAAATGGCAAAAAAAAATCAACAGATAGGTTTTATCACAGGTTAAGTCATTTGGTACATTAGTAGAACAGAATTCCTCCCCCAACCACAAAAAAAACAAAAAAAAAAAAATGGTGATCTGTTACTTGTGGCTTGACAATATTAAAACAGATTGAAACTTGATGAGGTATATGACCTAATTATATCATAACTACTTACTGTCAACAAAGAGGTTATTGGCTTCCAGTCGGCCGCCTCCTTTTATGACAAACTGATCTACCAAGATGTCAAGTTTTTCAACATTCTCCGTCACACCAGTGTATGAAACAAGTCCAGCTCCAAACACGGTGAGGCTTTCTAGTTCTATATGGCTACGGTTATAGCTGTTTATCTTCCCATCCGGTCTAATAATAAGCTCTGCCCCCTTATGAATATCCAGATTCTGGACACCAGCTACTCTGCCTCCTTTCAGCTCCATGGTGACATCTTGACTGATTGTATGGAGAGGAAGGTATACCTCTCCCTCCTATGATTAAAAAAAAATAAATAAATAAATAAAAAATTATTTCTCACATTAAATTAATAATATATGGTGATCCTACCTCCACCGAACCAACAACAGTTTTGCGAGAATGCTAACGATTTTCAATATATAATTTATTAAATATTTCATATGTAATATTATTGGACTATATGTACTCACAGAGCCAAATATATATTAAACACAATTATTGTTTACAATGTTGTACAACTTTTTATGATTAACATTTGACATCTGCCGTCAGAGTGAATATTGCTCTTGTTATCGACACCTGTGATGTTATTATAATCATTCTTAGTTTTCGGTTTCTGTTTTCTAAACTCGTGTTTTCCATATTAACTGTTACATGGTCAGACAAAACAGCAAATACTTCTCTACTGCAACTTCCCGTAAATGTTACTTTTTTACACTTAATGTTACTCCATAACAAGGAGTGTTAGCTCAGTGGTTAACACCGGTGCCTTAAAATCATAAGATCCCGAGTTTGAGTCACTCCAAGATTAATGTGTCGTCCAGTTACGGAGTTGTTGACAATTGACAATTCATAATCATGGACGTTAAATATGAATTGAAGAGACTGACTTTGGTCAGCTTGTGGCTTTGATAAGCCAATGATGGCTTTTTTGCGAGTTCCTGCTTGCAGTAGGATCTAAAATACATACATACATCATGTTTGCCATACCTGGTAGACAGTCAGACTAAACGGCAAGTATTTAGAGTGGTCTGGATCTATATTCAGGGTGTCCTGTTCACCGACATGCATGGTACCAGTGTTGTCACCAGTGATCCTCTTAACGTTAAGCACTCGCAGTGATAACTCAGCTACTGGGTAATGGGCATCCCTCACAGCTTCTAACTCAACGTGGGCAAAGTGACCGATATCTAGAACGTCGATGTCATGGTCGGGGTCGAAGGTCGACGGAAGGGTGACCAATGTTCTCCTAGTCTGTAGATATCGAGCAACGAATAAAGACAGGTTTGCAACACCGGAGTACTTCACAGACTGAATTAGCTAGGTAATGTTTAAAACAGCATGTAAGCGAAATGTTTATTATTATTATCAAAGGAAAGAAGAATTATCACAGGATAGAATCAAAGTATCTAAATTTAACACGGTTTGGTGTCATGTCTTTTGAACTTTTCGTCTGTTGTACTTTCCCTGTTGTACATTTGTTCACTTTTGTAGAAGGTAAACAGTTCTCTTATAGATATTTAATGAATACAAATGAATTAGTAGATGTCTATAGGGGGTAAAGAGTGGATAATCATTACTTTAACATTTGGTGTAACTTGATATCTCTTTCCTCGTTTTGCAAAGGATCTTTCCTAGACCGTGCTAGAGGTTTATCACTTCAACAGCAAGCAATGTAAAACACACATTACTTGCACTAGAATCCTCCATTTTCCTGTATTACATCATAACAGCAGTAACTAAGCTCTCTGTTGTAATCCTCTTACATCCAACGTTAGATTCAAAGTGCTGACACCGTCATCTGAAAGAATTTCCAGTCATTCTGCGATTCAAACTTCTGAGCATAAATGTCTACAACCAACTACAACCATTGTGTTATACTTCAACATTGTAGTGAGGTATTCAAAATCATCTAAACATTTGACCTTTGCAAATTAGTATTTCAAAACAATTAGGTTGTTATTAATAAATATCATATCTCTTCCTAACAGTCATACATATCACCTGAAGTTATCTTTTAACATTCAAGGAATCTTATTTTGATGTTACAGGGATATAATAATTTTAACCAACTTGGACGAATTTTCGTTGAGGTGTCAAGCTTTTACTAACTCCCAAATGTCAACTGGAGTCCTAGAGAAAAAGTTAATTAATACCACAAAATACATTTATCCGACATTCTTCGTTTAAAATAAATGAATACCTCCATCATGAGAGCGTAGTGGCCAATTGGCTAAGGCGTCGGACTCGTGATCCAAGGATTGCTGGTTCGATTCCTGCCTAGTTCATTACGTTGTGTCCTTGGGCAAGATGCTTTATCTCACTTGCCTCACTCCACCCAGGGGTTAAATGGGTACCTGTGAGGTAACTTGTCATTGGGCGCAGTATATAACTGCTGCCAACTAGAGGGATTGTCTCTGGGACAGGTTATCATTGACCAGGGGTAATATAACGTCTGTAAAGCACTTTGAGACCTATCGCTGGTATAAAACGCTATATAAAAAGCAAATATTATCATGATGAAGATATGATTTAAATTACCTGTTCCTCTGCTCTCTTAAAGTTATTGTAAATCTTGATGGTTTTATGCTCTTCCTCTCCTGTCTGTTTCATGTAAACGGTCCCCGCTGCACCATGTTCGTAGAGGGATCCTTCACCGCCCTGAGAATCCAGAATACCGTGGTAGAGGTTCTCCTCATGGAACACAGATAATCGTCCTCCTCCTCCACCCGAAGAACCTCGTCCACCGTTGGTCTGTGAGACAATTGACAGGACAAATAGCAGTGGCGGAGCTATGGGTATTGGTCAGTGGGGGTGAGAATGGTCTGAAGGGGCGCTTTGACACCATCTAAGCGGAGCGCCACCACAGGTTGGCGTGGAGTGTACAGAATTTTTTTGAGTAAAGATACTCCCTAGATCGCTGGAAATGACCCTTTCCGGGCCTTACTTATTTGCAGATCATGTGACAAATGTCAGTAGGTAGATGAGAGTGCAATAAAAAAGTCAATAATCGCGAATAAGTATAAAGTGGTAAAAAGCTGAAAAGGGCGTCAGCAGTCCATTTGAGTCCGTCAGGGTGGCATCCGCCCCCCCTGACTGTATGGACGCTCCGCCACTGACAAATAGGAAATATATTTACAGTCTCATACGATGCTTCTATTCTTCATTCGTATATTTCAAGGAAAATCTCATGAAACTTTCTGTATGTCTATCGTAGGATGTAGAATGAATCAGAAACCTGTAGTTGTTTAATTTAAGCTCATCTTTTAATTGTTTCATTTAACTTTAAAGTTCGAAATTTATTTGGTTGCAAATCTTCCATTGTTTGAGAATACAACATGTCAAACAAACAATTCTTACTGAAATGCTGCCACCACCATAGAGCAAACCGGTCTCAATCCAGATGCTACCACCACTTCCGCCACCGCCCGTCGAACTAGATGTGTCGTCACCATCACTCTCTATACCGCCCTCTACTTCCAGCCTGTCGGTGACCAGCCGCAACATCCCTCCACCGGTGCCACCACTGCTCCCGCCCCCGCTTCCAAACTCCATCGGATGAGTCACAGATCCGTAAGCAGGTGGCGATTCATAACTGGCAGATCTGCAGCCGCCTTCACCGCCATGGGTGCCACCACTTCCATAACCACCTGATGTAATGCCTCCACCAGGACCCTCTGAAACCAAGCAGGAAGATTATCTATATATATTAGGTTTATAACCACCTGATGTAATACCTCCACCAGGACCCTCTGAAACCAAGCAGGAAGATTATCTATATATTAGGTCCATAACCACCTGATGTAATGCCTGCACCAGGACCCTCTGAAACCAAGCAGGATGATTATCTATATATTAGGTCCGATTTGTTCATTCAGTGCATTGACTCTTTATGCTTTTGCTTTTAATTTCTCACTTCACAAGACCCTGAATGTGTTTCAATCGAGGTAAACATATGAAATAACTTGACGATACAGAAGACTTTGTATTAAACCCACAACATTTAAGGTTATCATTTATTGTCTCTTTTGGCAAATTGTTAGATTTAATTCAGTCATTTTACCTTACCTCGTGCAAGTGATGTCGGCCAGAATTGCCAATTAATTATCCATGTTAAGGAATCCTTCATTTAATGATTCTGTATGATACCGGGAGGTTCAATGCAAAACTCCAACTTTCATGAATATGCAAATCATTTTGTACAGTCTTTTGAATATTCATTTCCTGATCTCACCGTTCGCTGCGTAACCTTGTCCAGTCACAGTGATGAGACCTTTCTTGTCAACGATGACTTCATTTGCATCTATATGCAAATTAGATGATGTCAGTAGTCCTCCACCGAAAACCTTCAAAAGATGTGGAAATTTGTAAAATTTAGAACTTTTGCATTTCATATCAACAGGTGGTATGTTATTAAACGATCTCTTTAAACATGATCAAACCCCCTTCCAAGTACTAGTAACGTGTGTGTACATGTGAGCTCTGCGAAAAGCTCCCCAACAGCCAGTAGAATATTTTCTCTTTTCAGCACATGCAGTTCAGCCAACCTGACATAACGACATGATAGTAAATGAGTAAACACCTCCTTATTTAATTGTCTTTACTATTACCTATCACCTCCTTGGTTAAAACAATGCATAACACAATGTAATCCTCATGTTGTGAGAGTCTACAATAAATGCCTCCGTTAACAGGATACATTTTTCCATTAATCTACGTGGATTAATCCCAAGGGCAGGGATTAGCTTTTGATCCCTATTTCATACCTGAAGATTGGTTCCTTGTATGAGTCTTGTTCCTGTTCCATAATGAGTGTAGAATGTGCCCAGGTTGCGGACCACGATGGAATGGAAGTAAAAATCGGGGGTGCTGTTCCCTTCGGTGTTTACCATCTCATGCATATTCAACGTCCCTGCGATTTAAAATTCATCAAATTTTGAATTACGGGGGAATCAAAATAAATTAACAAACTACTCAGTTTAAGTTAAGGACTTAAAAAATTCATTTTACATTAAAATAGATTTCAAATTTTGATCAAAGTTTATTATAACTTGTATCATTCAGATATGACTCAAAAAGTAATGTAAATGAAAGATTGCAAAAAATGTTTGCCTTCAGGTACAAGAAAAGATTTCAATTTTAATTCAACCATCTTCAGTATTGATTACACACCTCCAAGCAAATCCTGTTGGTTATGTTTCAAATATAAGCAGATTACTCCACAGGATGAAGCCATTATTATGATATATTTAAAATAAGTGAAAATAGACTTAAAGCTGCCCAGTATCATATTTATGAAGAAACTATCGAAAAAGGTGATTTGCATCGCCGAAACAGATCAGATTTTCTATTTTAACAAATTATTGCAGAGTATGTAGTCCAATCAAGATATTTAAAGCAAGGAATAGGCCACAGGTTAAATCTGCACAGTGCCATATGTGTGACTTAAAATATCAACAATGAAGGTTATCCCTAGTACAGCAAAAGATGAGCTATTTATTATTCACTAGAATAAATGTTTCATAAATCGACTACGTTCAAAACCAAAACGTATTCAAAAACCTTCAAACAATTAGAAGAATTGATATTGGCATATCATCGAAAAAAACAATTTGATCTCTGGTAATGTGATCTCTGATACTCATTAGGAAAATGAGAAAAAAATTTTGATCTCTGGTATTAATTAGATCTCTGATACTCATTAGAAAAATGAGAATAAAACTTTGAGAAAAAAAAGTCATTTACAAACAGAACAGGCAATAAAACATCAGCCTTCAGATTACAGGTAGATGTATTTAAGTTTTCTGGTGTTTTATTTTTCCCCCTCTTTTCAAACTGTCGTTAAAAATTAATCCAGAATGATCATAAAGGATGAATTTTGCCTGTTCTACTTTCCTTACCTTGAGTAATTGTCATATTCCACACATTAGTCAGGACTCCTTCCACATTGAACGTGATCTTCTTGATGTCCAGTTCTCCGTAGAGAGATGACCGTCCGCCTCTGTAGATGTCAACGTTGAGAGGGAAGTGAGCTTTGGAGACGTACAGAGTCTGGTTGAAGCCCACCATCATACGGGCTGTGTAGTCACCAGTGATGGTACCTAGTCTGATATTGAGCTCATCCCTCGGCTGGGAGGGTCGAACGAACCCAATCTCCGCTCCACCGTAAACGTGAAGCTCATCGATGATGATGTGATCTTCGTAGTAATGACTCGGCGTGTTCCTCTCCCGGACAATCGGCGCCACCTCTGAAGGCTCCAGCCAGGTCATGGCGCCGATGTTATTAACGTCTTTGTAGTAATCCGTTAGGTTTCGAAGGGCGACTCTCGGCATTCGTCCTCGGCTGTTCATATAGAGGGTGCGATTGGTGAGGGGGCTGGTCACGTTCGATTCGTGGTGAATCCTCCCCTCTGGACTGGTGGCATCCAGTAACTGGGTACCGTTAATAGCTTGTAACTGGTGAAGGTAAACTGTTCCCGAACCTCCAGGCTCATAGGAGGACAGCCCTCCAGCCGTAAAGAAATCACCTAAGAAAAGTGAGGAAAATTAATAAGCAACGGCACAAAAACTGCGACCAAAATAAGTATCCGAATCGTGGGACAACCAAATTAGAAATTCACAACTTTAGAATTGTAAGCAATTGTTCTTTACATTCAAAATAGAATGCAAATCTACCCTTTGTGTCTGCTGTGTGTCAAATTCTGTTCATAATTTTATTTGCATGGAATGTTAGTTTATCATTTTGTAAGTCTCGCTGTCCTAGCTGTCTGAAAAATCATATCAGGGCCCTGGAGTGGCATAATACACATCAGGGCCCTGGAGTGGCACAACACATATCAGGGCCCTGGAGTGGCACAATACATATCAGGGCCCTGCAGTGGCACAACACATTCCAATTCACCATCATCAAGCTCCCGAAATATTGGGTATACATAATTACTTGACTTATTCTCAATCAGAAGAGAGGAGTTTTTCTCTGAGGAGATGGCAATCCATACGGTCTACATTAAATCTGAACAATATGAGCATAGACCTTCCCTAGTTTCCATAAAGGATAGAAAGTGACACAAATATAAGCCGATCATGAGTTGCGGTTGGTACTGGCAGTAGGTATTATAGGAGAATAACTTTTAAGTGGATTTGATCTACTTTGCATGATAATTTGACCTTTGACTTTTACATCTGCCTTTAATAGTCATCTACTATAGTCACAGGTTACCTGCGATGGTCGGCACATAACATATGGAAGCTTGACTGAAGAAAAGTCTAATATAAGGTTGTAATAAGCATCTGTTCAGTACAGTACTGGATGAATGATGGAGAATCCCACTGCTGTCACCATCACAGATTACACATTTGGTCTATGAATACTGCTGCAAGTACCTTTCATTGAGATAACAGTGATGGTAAAATCCTTTCTGGTTTGACGCAGAATATCATTCACTCACCTGAGTAGTGGTTGTACGTGTAGTAAATGGCAGCAAAGCCTCCAGCCCCACCGCCGCCACCACCATCCCCACTACCGCCACCAATGTCCATTGTACCGTCACCATCAAAGTATTCTGCTTGAATCCAAATACTCCCACCGCTGCCACCTCCAGAGTTGGGGCTTCTACTGAAGCCGCCTTTTATATGGAAGAGATAAAAAAGAAAATAATTGGAACACGTTTACAAAGATATCTTACACATTATGTCTGTAAGAAAAAGATCAAATTTTCAATACGTCACTACTTTAATGGCTAAAATACATCTTGGATCGGTATGAATTAATCTCCACTTATTTTTTAGGGTGTCAAATCTGTCCAGTTTCTAACCAGAGTGCTAGGGAATTTATTACAGTATTTGGGGAATGTAGTACCAAAAAGAAACATTGTTCACATGTCTAGGTTAATATGGAGAGTTTATATAATGATGACATACCAGTTGCCTCAATAGTACCGTCTAGTGCCAAAGTATCAAAGGTCTCTAGAAACAGCATTCCAGCACCAGCTCCGCCCATGTGTGGAAAGACTGAATGACCACCAGATGACCCTGGGTCAGTCGGCATTGCAAAGTTCCCGTAGGAGGTCCCTACTGTATTCTGAGATGATCCCTGCCCACCGTTGCCACCATGTCCCGCACCGGATGAACCTGAGGTACTACCGACACCATAGCCAAGATCTAAAACAAAGAGGACGGTCGAATTAATATATTAAGAATCAGATGAATATCAAATCCATTTCTAATGTGGTTGTTACTATCAATTTGGTTATCTTAAAAAAAATTCTACGGCAATAGAACCAAATTCATGATAAAACTTTTCATAAATAAAGAATATTATAATGACACTGTTACACTTTATTTACTCTAGGAATTATGAGCATTGCCAGTTAATATTGGCATAGCAGCTTCGCCTAGAAGAAGTACACAATGTTAATGTATAATTAGGCATATCAATGACGAAATTTTTCATGTTTATTTGTCAAACCTATACAGTTTTCTTTTATGAACGCTAACATTACACAAGTGAATATTATTACCTACCTTTGCCAATCTGGTACTGAGCTTCTGGGTCAAACTGAACATTTAAATATGCAGCGGGCTCAAGAGATACATTGGTGTAATGCAGACCCAGATTACTCGCACGAATCTGAAATTTAATGAAGAGACAGGGGTTATAAGTTTGTCATTGATGTGAATTTGTGTTGAAAGTAAAATTCATCATTTTCTTCAATGGCGGACTTACTCTGGTTATTTGTCATGGGTCCTTACATCCCTGTGAACTAGCTACAAATGATCTTAACAAACTGGTCACTTAAGTTATTTATTGCAGCTTTTCTTAATTTTTTAATCATAATTTATAAAAGAATAAGGGTATTAATACGAAAATCCATTTTAGCCTATCCAAAGCAAAGAGACACTCCATAATGCCATAGTATGCATATTTATTGTAATATTTAATATATTCATTCACAAAGATTTGTACAGAAATGCATCAATGACAGACACTGTTTTCATCTCTCTGAACACGAAAGAGAATATCGAAAGAAACTGATGCAAATACCTGATCAAAGAATGAATCAGGAATCACAAAGTGACAGTTATCATATTCTTTACACATTTCACAACATATTTTGTTATCATGGCTATTTCAATAGTGCATCTTTTCATGAATAATCGTGAAGTTTGCAGAGAGAGTTCCGACTCACTGTTCCACCACTTCTGACATTAAGGGTGGTTCCGGTCAGAGACGTTGAGCCAGCTATCCAATCGTTGATCAACAGACTGCCGAATGTTTTAACATCCAAGTGAGTAATGTTGATGGCCAGATCACCAGAATGCTGCAATCCCACAATGCAATGCGAGCTCAGCTTCAGATGGTCCATAGAGTGCAACTCCCCTGAATAAACAAAATTCAAAATGCAATAACCAAATAAAAGAGCATAAATAAATATTTAGTTACAAGACTAAAAATGAAAAATTTTAAATTTTCAAACATTTTTTTATCAATGACTTACTAAATTCTTTCTGTTATACTAGATAACAAGTACTAGATTACAAGTTATGATGACTATATTACAAGTTACTAGATTACAAGTTATGGTCAAAGCAGACTTTATTCAGTAGTAACATAAAGTTCTCCAAAAAGGTTGCAATATGCCGTCCTCTACTTCAACAAGGAGTGCCTGCATGCTTGTCGGTTTGGTGATCTCCAAGTTTACCTTCCAATCTGTGTGTCTGTCTGTGCATCTGTCTGTATGTTTGTCTGATAGTAGCTCTTTTCAGTCGCTGGCCAGGTAAATTTATTTCATACATGTCTTTCAACATGGCTTCCTGTCCCTTGTCTCTCTTTGTCTTCTTGTCCATGTGTCTTCCTGTCCCTTGTCTCTCTTTGTCTTCTTGTCCATGTGTCTTCCTGTCCTTTGTCTCTCTTTGTCTTCTTGCCCATGTGTCTTCCTGTCCTTTGTCTCTCTTTGTGTTCTTGTCCATGTGTCTTCCTGTCCTTTGTCTCTCTTTGTCTTCTTGTCCATGTGTCTTCCTGTCCTTTGTCTCTCTTTGTCTTCTTGTCCATGTGTCTTCCTGTTCCTTGTCTCTCTTTGTCATCTTGTCCATGTGTCTTCCTGTCCCTTGTCTCTATTTGTCTTCTTGTCCATGTGTCTTCCTGTCCTTTGTCTCTCTTTGTGTTCTTGTCCATGTGTCTTCCTGTCCCTTGTCTCTCTTTGTCTTCCTTTCCCTTTGTCTTCTTGTACACATGTCTTCTTGTCTCTCTTTGTCTTCTTGTCGACCTGTTTGTCTTTGTGATTATCTAATTCAACTGACTGTTGGCCAGTGTTATTTTCTAATGTTAGAAAATGCTTAAGTTTAAAGCAATAAAGGAGACCATTTATTGTTTACCGTATAGTGATATCTCCACATTCTTGCAATCCAGTGACACAGGGAGAGTGACCGTAGTGTCAGGACGAGCATAGATGGAGAACGGCATCAGGGTGTGATCTGACATGATGGCAAACTCTTGACTGCCGAGGATGTCCAGCTGACCAGTGTGGTCACCTTTAACTGCCTGAGTGGTCAGTGTGGCATTGTCTGTAAGAGCTAATGTAGCACCTCCCCTGATCTCAATCTAAGCATGAAAAGAAATGGGTGTGATATGGGGGCACAGAGGGCCGTTCTATTCATCATTTCCATTGAACTGAATAGGAACTTCCTCAATCACACCAGAGCCCTTTACCATATGAATGTGTTTTTATGTGTGAGGTAGCATAGTAGTAAACTAGCTAACCATATGAGTAATACTAAAAACAGTCATGGCCCATGCTCACTGTATGCATACAATACAGACTAGCTAGTGTTGAACAAGTACTCTAAACACTATGTAAGAAACATTCTTAGATATATCATATATATAGTGTTTTTTTATATCAACAAATATTTATTTTTATGCCTCACTTGCTGTAACAAATTTAAACGGTAGCGCATGGCAATGAGTGGTTTACAACTCATAGTCAGTAAAATGAAAATTGTGGTGAGAGTCAATAATGAGTGATTTTTGATCCAAACATTTCCGTCTAACGATCTTGCTATGTTTGCATAAGGAATGATCATATCACCTCACCTCGTGATACTCAAACAGGGCGCCCTCTTCCTCTTCTTCACCAATAAGAAGACTCTCGGCTTCCACGGAATACTCCAACTGATGGTTGATTTCGGGATCTTCAGCAACAAATATCTCGACGAATCTGAGGCCGGCATTGTTACTGCCCCGATACAAGTCGATGATGATCTGAAGAAATTGAAAAATAAAATGATATTATGTGATCAAGAAGACAATTTTGGTTGTTTACTACAAAATCTACAACAGCGGTTTGAAATTTAGTCTTGAATTATAAAAATTATTTTCAAATAATAATATTTGTTATGTTACTGGCCAGTATTACATGATATATAAAAACCCTGTACACATGTACCCAACTTTAAAGTTTGTAACTTAACTACCAACCTTTCGCGATATGAAAAATTACATATATTTTAATAATATCATCCAAAATTGCATCAAAAAGAACATATTTCCACTTATATTAAAATATGACATCAAATTTTCTATTCCAAGAACTCATAGCCTATTCCCCAATTCAAAGATGACACATTTAGACTTAAACAGCCCTTAAGGGGAAGATCTCCATAAGGAAAGGTATTAGTCATCTAAAGCCAAAATGAATTTTATCCTCAACTTATGTTTTAGGTTACCTTAGCAACCAGAATTATTCAAAAAATGTGATACTTTACTGTCACAAAATTCCAAAAGTGTGGAAAATGAAAAAGCTCTTCACCAAGGAATATGCAAAGCTATCTCTCTTTGCCTTGATTATACACTTCGTATTTACAGTTTTAATGTCAAATCAGAGTTACCATGGATACGACCGTACCTGATCTGCCTCCTTCCGTAAGAAGACTTTTTGGTTGTCGTATGTGCTGCTGCAACCGCTGGTAGACACAAATCCGTCGGTGTGCACCGTAACTAAGGAACCAAGCTGACTAGACAGCTGGAAGGATGTAGCTGAGCCCACCCTATAACAAAAAGACAGTAAGTAAGAAACAAAGATACTGAGAGATAAAGCGAAAAAGACAAGTATGAAAACTATAAACCAAAACGATAAAGAGAAAAAAGAAAATAGTTCTGTTGTTCAGAGCAGAGCTCTTGCATCTAGTGATAAGTGCACGGAAGCTCTGAAAGTTAACAAAGAATTCAATTCCTCTAAACGTTTGTTTCCCAAACGGTTTCCTTGGCGACCCATTTTTTTATTTTTTATTATCAGGCGACTTTCTTTCACAAAAATCAGATTAGAGTTTATGAAACTCAGCAAATTGAGAAGATCCTCATAGCCAATTACAAATTAAAGGGTGTGAAGACTTGCGCAAATTGAAACGTCTAATGCCTGTAATCTGAGTGTTAGACACCACCATCGATCCCAGAAAATACACACACTGCTTGCTACTGTCGGTAACTATAGACACTAGTGTACAGTCAGTACATACAGCTGCAGTCAATAACCACAGCACAGGGTGCAAACGATACAGCGATGGACATCTCAGGTCCAGCTAAAGATAACAAAGTATCACGTTTCATTTACTGTCTGAATTTTGTAGCGACACGAATAAAACGTCACTTGCGAGCAACAGAAAGTTTACTTTTTCAGATGGTCGCACGTGGTTTGGGGCGAGCCTTCAATGCCTTTAAGGTAATCATATTAGAAACAACAGGATAGATTTGAGAGACATACTGAAGACCAGAATAAAAGTTGAAGTACCCTGAGCATATCGGATAAATCTTCATCACTTCCAGGTATGTAGTCAACGGCAAGCTTAGAGTTATCCTGGTTGCAGTGGACTTTGACACGTATTGATAACTCTTTTGAAACAGGTATCTGAAGAGGTATTGGTTGCTATAGTGAGGGGAGTTTGTGGTTGCTATGATACCATTGTATAAATTCTGTTGATAAGTACTGGCACTTTGCCCGGATGTGGACAGCCTCTCTTCCCTCGTCACTCGGGACTTTGTGGCTCTGATATTGTTATCTACCAGCAGTTTCCTGATTGGCTCGGTCATATTGAAGTTGTCTTGTAAGTAGACAGTACCAGAACCAGGTTGGTAAGGAGGGGTGCTGGATGCACCCTGGACCATAAAGTCACCGATGAAGCTATCAGTGATGTAATAAAATGCGAGACGTCCTCCGGCACCTCCTCCAGAGTGGGAGAGTCCACCTGATTATGAAGGGAGTACAAAAGACTTTGAAAGGAAAGACAATGAATGAACTAATGTCCGAAGAGAAATTTATCTAAAAGCTATCAAACAAATGTCAAGTTTCTGTAAGATTACATAGAAGATCCATCTTTCCACAAAGGGCTATTTATCATATTTGGCATTCCTTAGTTTTAATTCTGTAGTTTTAATTTGCACTCACAAAGCTCATGCATCAAGGATATGAGCCATCTTTCACCATTCGTAATTGCAAACTGAAAATAATACTACTAATTTAAAACAAAAAATTAGTTTACCAAATTTTCTTCCTGATTGAAGGATATGGCCCAGAATCCCAGCAGACCCACTAATTCTCCCACATCTTTTACCTTTCTTGCATTCCATGAACATTCAACCGATCTTAGCAGCAGCAGCAAGCTTGCGCAAGCATATTTTTCTGCGAGGGGCAGCCTCTATTTATCATATCACTTACTGATATATTCTCCAAGCAAGGTTATCCTTTCAATAACTTATTGCTTATATCCTAAGAATGTTTCTTACATAGTGTTTAAAGTACTCATGCCTTCTATAGGTGTAAACTATAAATATTTTTTTACTAAAATGTTGCTATTTACTTACTTTTTATTATTATTATTATTTTACCAAATTTATATAGTGCACTTTTCATGCTTAAGCATGTTCAAGAGCTCTTTACAATGACAACAAAATTACAAAACCCTAAAAATATGAATATGAAGAATAAAATTGACGCAACTTGAATATTAATATAAAAATATATATATATATACGAAGGAATAATTTAAAAAATAATATAGATATACAGAGAAATTTCTAAAAAAAGAACAAAAAAAGGTGAGTTTTAAGTAAATTTAAGTAACAAAATGACTAAACCCCTTAAAATATAAATACAAAAAATAAAATGGACGCAGCTTGAATATTAATATAAAAATATATATATATATATATATCTATACTAAGGATATTTAAAAAAAAAACTTACCAATTCCTCCTAGGGCTTGTATAGTCCCAGCGCCATCGATATGGTTGACGTATCCAAGTATACTGCCCCCAGATCCTCCTCCACAGTACCCAGTCCCAGCTTCGGCATTGACACGCAGCTCACCCTCAACACGAAGGGTGTTTCTTACGGTCATCAACAAAGTTCCTAATATGGAAGAAAACCAGAGCATCTTTGTCAAAGTTAAATCAAGAATCAATAAAAAATGTTGGAATAGGGAATACAATTTTGACTGCTTCGACATCATCTCAAATTTCTCTCGAATTTTAATGGATATTGACTGAATATTCACACAAACTGCAAAATATACCCAAGCCTTGCACACAACATGTTCCCTCACTGAAAGTCCCTGAAATAGTAGTAACGAAGGCACAGAATCTGCCAAAGAAAGCAGTGACCAATCAAGGGAAATGCTTAATTTCTACAAGCATGACCAAGCTAACACAGGTTTGCTTCTCCAGTGACATCTGAAGATAATTTCTCAATCTTAATACAAGTGTACAGAACCTTCACAGGACTAACATATAGCATATATACCAATGTTAGGGTTTAGAGTGACCGAGATAAGAGCCCATCACACAAGGTGTAGATATCTTTTATTAAAAATTAGTTATTAAATTTTAATAAAACTGCTGCAAAGGGGAAAAACTGAATACTTTAAGAATAAGGAATTTACTAGGCAAAGTGCCAAAACATGAGATTTAAAGCTGCAACCACCGCTGCAAAATCCTGTTGCATCATGGGTAAGTCAATACTATACAATATAGAGATTATCTCTGCAGAATATGCGCTGTCTATAATTATCTGCAATATTGAGTGACAAGGATGAAATCCGAAATAGCCTGACTGTAGTGATGCCAACATCATATATTTGACATTGTGCCTTACTGGAGTGCCACTTACCTCCACCTTGCCCCTTACTGGAGTGCCACTTACCCCCTCCTTGCCCCTTACTGGGGTGCCACTTACCCCCTCCTTGCCCCTTACTGAAATGTCACTTACCCCCTCCTTGCCCCTTACTGGGGTGCCACTTACCCCCTCCTTGCCCCTTACTGAAGTGCCACTTACCCCCTCCTTGCCCCTTACTGGGGTGCCCTTACTGGGGTGCCACTTACCCCCTCCTTGCCCTATACTGAAGTGCTACTTACCCCCTCCTTGTCCCTTACTGAAGAGCCACTTACCCCCTCCTTGCCCCTTACTGGGGTGCCACTTACCCCATCCTTGCCCTTTACTGAAGTGCTACTTACCCCTCCTTGTCCCTTACTGAAGAGTCACTTACCCCCTCCTTGCCCCTTACTGAAGTGCCACTTACCTCCTCCTTGCCCCTTACTGAAGTGCCACTTACCCCCTCCTTGTCCAGCACGCCCTGATGAAGCTGTTCCTCCACCACTCCCCATCATCCTTGGTTTATGAACGGATCCGTACCCCTTAGAAGAATACAGTCCGTAGTAACCACGCCCTCCTCTACCTCCATGGGCACCTCCGCTTGCCCCTTCTACATTTGCATAGGATGAGAATGGAGGCCGGCCCACTCCTGGACCTTGTAAGTAGCCCGCACCATCAGCATGGAACTGCCCTAGAAGACAAAAATAGAACAAATTATGTTTCATTTGGCGGAAGATAGTAAACTAGTATATTTAAAGAAATATAGGTAAATGTTTACCTCTGTGAAAGAAACATACAAAATGTGTTTAAGACCTGTTATTAAGTTTAATATTTCTTCATTAGCATAACATTTATAACATAACATAACATTAAATTACATAAGATAAGATAACACAACATTCATAACATAACATTCTTATAACATAACATTCATTACATACCATAACATAACATTTCATAACATTGCATAGCATATCATAACATTCATAACATAACATTACAGAACATTAATAACATAACATAACATCACACCACATTCATAACATAACATAACATAATATTCATGAAATAACATAAATATCTACCCGAGTTCCTAATGCTAGCCATACTGAACACTCCTTTGCACATATTCATGATTAAACACACAGTGTACTATTTCAGTGGTCAAGCCAAACTTGTCTTCACACACAGGAAAGTAGTGCTCTCCAAAAGAGCACTTGTGTTTACAATCATACGGTGGCTGGTCAATTAAATAGGTGTGCTCAAAGATGTATCCTAATGGCAGTATTTGGGGTAGTTTATGCTATCAAGTAACAAACTATTAATGCTTGAGTGAATTTGAGGAGGATTGTTTTTCTATAGGCAGGCTTGACCTTCATGTTTGGTCTGTTTTTGGCTTCTCTGTTGGTTGGTCTCTCCCTTTGTTTCATCAAACCAAATTTATCTCTTTGCAAGCAAATTTTTTCAATACTGCCCGCAATTACCTTTCGGAAAAACATTTCATTCCGTAATTTTGATTTTTCTTGTTTTTTCAGTCACTTGAAGAATTTATCAGGTCATATAACTTTCAAAACAAAAGACTTCTCAGTAGAATCCACTGAGGTGAATAGAGGAAAGACCTGATATTTAAAGTGGGGTTGGGGACCCTTGGGTCAACAAACTTTTCTTGGAGGGTTGCCAAAAGATTTGAAAGCCAACACAACCTTATGATATTTGTGGGAAACAAATTTGGAATAATTGAAATTACTCCAAATCTAAGTTGCAAAATATAACACCATTTTGCAACTAAGTATCATTAATTATATACGAATTTCTCAAAGAGGAGAGGACCTACTCCCCTCCCTCCCTCCACCCCATAGCTCCTCCCTCAGGCCAAAGTGTCCACCACTGGAGAGATGTCAAAATGTAGAAAAGGAGGCCACAAAGCAAAATTTGTTTGAATACCAGGAAATTAAATGACTCCTGAATATCATTCAGTTTTCTGTCTCAAATGTCATAATTACATGTACATAAAGTTCATAATGAAATGTACTTCTTCAATGCTTACATTACGTGATGATTTTAATAACTAATGATAATTATACCACGTGAAAATTCTTTCAATTTCAAATCCTTCCTTTTTCTTTCTTCTTCCGATACTTACCTGATAAGTCAATGGTAATATTCTCAGCTTCTAGCATCAGCTGGTTTGTTTTGACCTCCCCTCCTGCATTAACGGTCAAGTCCCGCAACATGACGGTCATCTCGGGCGACCCCTCCTCAGACCACCAGATGATCTCGCCATCCGCTCGTACGATGACGTCTGTGAACTTGAACGTCCCTTCAGGGTGGTCGGCAGAGTTCCCCTGTGACCACATCTTCATGGACCCACCACTGTCGACAAACAGCTCCAGGGAATGAGAGAATGTTCCCCTGACCTCAAACCAGATGTCACGCATACTGAGCCTCGGTGGGACCGCCATGGTGCCGTATCTGTCAGGTCACAGTGTAGAATGATCTGTTTTATTATTTCAATTTCAAATTTATTTCTCACACGTTTGTACAAGATTAATACAAAATAAAATAAAACTGTTAGCAAACTGCTTATCCACTTGAGAGCTTGTGTAAGAGAATGTGTAAAAGTAAGTTGGCCTGACGTTTCGATCCTAGCAGGATCTTCTTGAAAGGCTCTTCATTTTAGCCTTTGAAGAAGATCCTCCTAGGATCGAAACGTCAGGCCAACTTACTTTAACACAAGATTAATACAAAACTAAGCATTACAGAGGAAGGTTAACATATGAAGGACACTAGGAAAACAGCAAGGCTGTTATCTCAGCTAGTGACCAAGTAGAAAAACAAAAACAAAGAAACACTTAAATTAAGTTCAGAGGGAAAAGAGAGACATAGAGAAGAACAGAAGATCTTCTTCTTCTCTTGATGGATGACAAAGAGACGTACCTAATTCTTATTTTTGTCTGAAATTTGTCTTCATGACAACAATAATCAGTCTGAGCTGTTAGCCTTGAGAAGTTTTTTACATGAAGTGAATGAAATATTTCTAAAAAAAAAAATTTGGGAGGATTTTGATCCTTTTTTGTACAATTTGCTATGAAAACTATTGGGCTGTATTTTGCAATAAAATAGGTAACAACCTATTGGTACTATACTGGACTTTCAATAGAAAGATGAGCAAAAAATCAGTAAAAATTATAGATTTCTTACACCAAAATCACACAAGACATAATGGAAACAGATTTGCAAAAACACTATGAAGGTTTGATAATGAAAAACAAAGAAAACAACCATTTCAAGTAATTTTGAAGAACATAAAAGTTCATGAATTGTTCACTATTGGCTAATGAGAAGTCACAGAACAGTTTTAATCAGATAGTCTGTTAGTCTCATACAGGGATAGCCATCTGTGTGTTATATGCTCAGAGGGTCTTTCTCCAAGGGGCTCGTTCCGAGGGGGATCCCTAAGAGGGGGTTTCTCAGAGGGGCTTGCTCAGAAGAGGTCCCTCAGACGGATGCAAGGTTACAGTCATACTCAAATTGCTATTCTAACTAGAGTTTATATTTTTACCTGTATAGCATAACATTAGCAGCAAAGTAGATATCCACCCAATTGAAACTTAGTGATTGGTTCATGCCGATGTGAATGATCGCAGAACGATCTCCAAAGAGTTTCCCTCCATCGATGGTGACCTGTTCTGTTTGAGTGTCGCTCAACAGAGCAAGGTAAGCATTTCCATGAACGTGGGTCTTGTAGGAGAGATAATATACAAAACAGAGTTAGGGATATCAGCTTGACCATAGTAAACTTGGGTCTTGTCGGAGAGATAATATACAAAACAGAGTTAGGGATATCACTATGAACATATTTAACGTGGGTCTTGTAGGAGAGATAATATACAAAACAGAGTTAGGGATATCACCATGATCATAGTAAACTTGGGTCTTATAGGAGAGATAATATACAAAACAGAGTTTGGGATATCACCATGAACATAGTAAACTTGGGTCTTATAGGAGAGATAATATACAAAACAGAGTAAGGGATATCAGCTTGACTATAGTAAACTTGGGTCTTGAAGGAGAGATAATATACAAAACAGAGTTAGGGATATCACCTTGATCGTAGTAAACTTGAGTCTTATAGGGGTGATAATATACAAAACAGAGTTAGGGATATCACTATGATCATAGTAAACTTGGGTCTTGTAGGAGAAATAATATACAAAACAGAGTTAGGGATATCAGCTTGACCATAGTAAACTTGGGTCTTGTTGGAGGGATCTTATACAAAACAGAGTTAGGGATATCACTATGAACATATTTAACGTGGGTCTTGTAGGAGAGAT
>KN889043.1:3859-15393 GCA_000934455.1 Apostichopus parvimensis | reverse complement strand
CACATGCAGATATCCTGTAAATATGAGATAGAAATAAATTAAATCACAAAGAATCATTAAATATCAGGGATATCAGGGTTTGAGTGGGTGATGTTAACAGTCTGAGCATAGCCCACATGCAGGTATCCTGTAAATATGAGATAGAAATAAATTAAATCACAAAGAATCATTAAATATCAGGGATATCAGGGATATCAGGGTTTGAGTGGGTGATGTTTACAGTCTGAGCATAGCCCACATGCAGGTATCCTGTAAATATGAGATAGAAATAAATTAAATCACAAAGAATCATTAAATATCAGGGATATCATGTTTGTGTGGGTGATGTCAAAACATACTTTTATCAAAATGAATCGGACATAAAGCGAAACTCTTACCGGTGTTATCCCCATACAGGTGACCAACGTTGACATCCACTGGTGATGTTATGTTCCCTAATGGCATAAAAGCTAGTTGAGCCCCGCCTACAATGGTCAGTTCACTGAATTGGTGAAGCCTTTGATCACCCTCTATCCAGGTGGTAGCCGAATCTAAGTTGCGGTGGTTGTATCTACGAAAAAAATTTTTTTTTTTTTTTTTTAAACATTTTTTTTACATGCCAACAAACCTTACTGAACAAAGATATTAAAGTAATCATTTGTTGGTAGAATCTCGAATTATACTGATCAATCTTTTAGTTTTGTTTACTGATCAATCTTTTAGTTTTGTTTAATATGATTATGAGGTTAGTTTAAGTTATTGCACTGATATCATTGCACAGGACTTGAAAAGTAAATTTTTTTCAGTACACTACAAACCAAAAATGTACATAATTACATATTTAAGTTTAGAATTTGTCATATGCCAGGGTTTTTGTCCAACCGGTGTATTTTGACGATAATTGGTTTACAATCGTAAAAACTCCATATTTCTCTATAATTTGATTAATTCTAACACTCAAAGTTTGCTAACCTGTCAAAGATATTTTCCCCATCCACGTAGAGTTCAATTTCGGAGAGAGACGCGTCACCACTGGAGGATGTATGGACCAATGAAAACACCAGACCATCCACATTCCCTCGGACCGGAATCTCCAAGTAAGCGTCGGAGTTGTAACATGGCGATGGTGGGATTACGTAATTGCTGGTGATGGCAAAACTTGACCCACCCAGTTTTCCAGTAATCTGTTCAAAACAATGACAGAAAAATGAACCAGCCAGGAAGATATCTCGACAGATTTTCTGAGATAAAAAGCTTGGATATAACAGTAATCGTGAAACCTCCAACAGGGGTTGTAATAAAGTTGAGGCGGAAAAATGTCATCAGTTTAATATGACGAGAATTGGTCGATAATGATACCAGCTGCCAATTTACCAGCTGAGGGCAATTTTGCTATAATTATAAAAAAACACCCAAGATATATAGCTAGAGCCTTTGAAGGTCCCCCCCCCCCCACATTACTATGCCATATTTTATTTCTTATTACTTTCAAAATCTGAAATAAATTAGCTACGCCTCTCCAGAAATTTACACCAAAAAAAATAATAATAATTTATAACAGCATCAAGCATGAGGAAAAAAGTACGTATTCTTACATGGAATTTAGTAGGCAGACCACAGATAACATGAACCCTTATGACATTCAGGAAGTATACCCGTTTGAGGTCAAAGGTCAGAGTTGCCGTACTGTAAGCATTTCTGTAGGAGCTTGCTGGACTTCCGTCAAATGTCTGATCAAAGAGATTTGCGATGAGATAGTGATAGTCATTGGAACTGCCGCTGGGATTATAAATCGCTCCGGACGAGGAGACTTTAATACCGTTGGTTGCGTAGTACGTTGTAGTTTTGGAAAATGTATTTCTGTTTGACGTGAGGTCAAGCCTGCGTCCAATGTTCCACATCTCGGAGGACGACGGAAATTGCTGGTTGTTGTCGACGTGGAGTGCGCTCTGACCTGCGAGGAAATGAAACGCAAAAGTGGAATTGTAGCTGAGGGTCACGAATTGGAATCGATTACAGAAAGAAACTGTTTAGAAAAATAATTCCACTCACCTTTCTTGTCAGATAAGTTGAAGCAAATATAAAGTAAACATTTTTGTGTATCAAACAAAAGAAAATGTCAAAAAAAATGTCATAAAATAAGGTATTAAAGAACACAATCCACAATGTGCAGATGAAAGAAATATCACTTAATATTAAACCAAAACCTGAAGGAGTCCTGATAAAGGGACACACTATTTCAGAGTTTTGTAATATTTACTTTGTATAACCTAAATAACAGATAGTAACATTACTATACCTTTAAAGCATTACATTCGTCAAAATGTAAGCGCTAGTCGGCTCTATATTGAGGTGGACACACAAATCAGGCAAAGAGGTACGACTCTGGTGCACCTCGGATTCTGTGCGTATTCAATCAAACACACAAATCAACTGAATCTCACAGTGTACGGATGAGTGTACTAACACATAACACGGTTTAAGCTAGTGTGTATTACAGAAGAGATAAAGTACTTCATATTTAGAATAATGAGAATACGGAGGGGTCCATAGAAAATAGTCAAGGCGCAAGTAACAATTACTTTTACAGCTAAAGGGGCGTAGTCATTTTAATCAACCTATCCTTTTCACATTTTACATTACTAACAGGTAGGAAAACAATAATTGCCCCCCCCCCCCCCCCAGACAGGAATATTGTAAACTGTAGGCACATGGAGGTGAAGTTCCTGATTCACTTTTACATCATGGAGTGTTCTAAATATTACAAAAGGCCTCTTTCACAGAGGGCCTACTTTGGAAAGAACCTTGGCATAGCCACATGGCAAGTCTGCTCTCAGAATATAAGTTAGATATAAGCCAATAGTTTGGTCTAGAATTGTGGTGTTGTATTTTGAGGATTATTTACAGAAAATGTACAAAAAAAACTTTAATATTCAGAACTGTTCTTTCACACAAATCATCACAAGTATTCTATCATAAATTGATTGATTGGTCTATCATAAATCAAAATCACATTAAATATAAAAGACAACTTGCAGGTGGGAATGATAAAATAAGGGAGTTTAGTTGCGACCACATAATACTTCTTTATATCATTTCATATATTTGGCATGGATTCACATTCTCTCGAAACACCTCCTCCAATTAAAGTTGAGACAGTAATTCGGTAGAGAGTTCCAATGTCACTCTGCATGAAATATGCTCCATGATGGATATATATTACCTGAAATGGATTCACAGCCACTCAGACACATAATTTTTTTCCCTTGGATGGTAAAAACACCTCCTGCAAGATAGCATTGACATTTTACCTGTGTCAGTATGGATGGTGTAGACTGTCCCTGCCGCACCGGCCTCTGGACCACTGTTAGCCGCTGGTCCACCCTGCAGGTGATACTCCCCCAGGTACTTCCCATGTGTCACGTTATTTGCATGATGTACAGCCACCCGTCCGCCAGATCCACTGCCACCGAGAATCCCACCGCTGCCACCATGAGCCTCGATTCTACCAGTATGGCCACCTGCAAGGAGACCAGTAACATGTTAACTGAGTTTACACAACCAAGGGATAGAACACATATATAACTTCATTATCATCACCTCAAAGTTGATTCATTCAAATAGTTTATCCTGGTTGGTTACTTTGGTTACCAACTGGACACTGTCCTTTTTCAGAATAGGTCACCCTTTAGCTGAGTTTATCTGACAATTTTGAAATATTTAACCATTGTCTTGATGTACTGAAACATTTTGCAAATAGTTCATCTAAAAAATAAAAAAAAACATTAAGAGGTCTTACCGACAAAAGCGCCCGCTCTGATCCAAATACTGCCCCCACTCCCTCCTGATGCACCGTTAAGAGATGCTGCGACATTCTTGTTTAGACTGTTTGCTTTGATGGTACCATCCAAACGAAGGACGTTCCGCACTTCAAACTCCAAGATGCCTCCACCTGTGACAGACATGAATATTCATAAATAATAAATTAATACAGCCGACACATATTCAATGCTACTTCTCCGTGTCAACACATCAAAATTACACACTGGCCTTCTTTGGTCTGTCTGATGACACAAATAACATATTTGACTGACTTTCAAATTAGATCCAAAATGTATCTATTACTACTTATGTAGAGGTAATACAGACCATTCTAGTCCTCCATAAAGTACTTTTCAAAGTTTCCAATTTCACAGGTTGAAATAAATAGAACCCTACCTACACATAACTTCCCCATTAACAAATCATGCATGATATAAACAGTTTTAATGTGACATGCTAATAGTACAAAAGAATAAAGTTTTTTGAGTTTAATACTTACCAATTCCACCTTGGCTTCCCGCACCACCACTACCAAACTCACATGGTCGGTACGTGCTACCATACGGCAGGTTCTTAGATGTGCGACAAGTGTTGGACCCACCACACGCACCTCTTCCGCCGAGACCACCATGGGATGCACCACTGTTGCCCAGATGATGGGTGATCCCTGGGGCTGTTTATTGATAGAAAGGAAAAAACACCAAAGAGAACGAAAGTAAACTAAAATAAAACTTCTCAAGTTCATAGTTTTATTTTAGTGTTTTGAAAAAAAAGAATAAGATTGGCAAAACCTATATCATCAAAGGGAAAGGAATGCAGATAAATGAGAAAAAACACTAGAAAAGTGAAGGACAAGTGGCAGGTCCTTGCCATATTTAGACTTGCTCAAATCTGGTCTTTTCATTGCACCCTGAAAACTTCAAAATGGAATAACATTTTTTCTCTACACTTTGGGTAAGATGTACATCACAATGTTAAGTCTTTTTAAGACTTTATAGGAGACTTCCTTTCCCATTGTACACAATTGGCAATAAAACAATAAATAATTGAATTACAATCATTTGTATCGAAAAGGAAAATGATGATGGTTGGGTCTACTTTAGCAATGCTTTTCTGGATCATAATTTGAATGCAAAACGATTTTCATTGCTGAAAAGTTATTACCTAATACTTTATTCAATTGTTTAATGTGGATTTGAAATCTGAGTTAAAAGTAGATCTAATAATAAGCCTTTTCTAATAATAAGCCTTTCAGCTCTGACGAAGATCCTGCTACGATCAAAACGTCAGGCCCTCTTACTTTTACACACGTTCTCTTACACAGGCTCTTTAGCCAATAAGCAGTTTGCTAACAGTTTTGCTTTATTTTTATTCTAATAAAAAGAAAATAAGTTTCCAAAAGATATCACTAACCTGCGCCATGATTGGCCAAGAAACCGCCATCGCTGACATCGATGAGGCCACCATCGTCGACCGTCAGATCTCCGCTATGAATGAAGAGGTTCTTCCCGTAGATTAGTCCTCCCCCTTCTACGAACAGATCCTCTTGCACGACCAGCCTGTACTCGTCCTGGTGAGCGAATGGCGTTGAGAAGTTGAAGAGAGAGTCAGCTTTGACACGGACCGAGTCGAAAGAGTAATGTTGACTCTTCTGGGAATTGGCTGATCCTGTGAGGTATGCCCTCAGCTGACCTCCGTTGTACAAGGTCAGGTGGTTCACATGGTCCAGTTCACCCTCCACATGTACGAAGACCTCGCTGACTATGGTCTCGTAGCCGAGACCGGCGTAACCGTCCACGTAGATGTACAAGTTGAACGGGATACTGATGAAGCTGCTCTGAAGGTCCATCACTTGGTTAGGCCCGACGTGAACGGTCCCGGTCCAATCGCCGATCATATGTCTGAAGTACAAGGAAGCCCCCTGGTCGTATGGATCTGTTTGATAAGCTAAGTGGGCATTGCCCAGAATCTGAAGTTCCTCAAAATGGTAATTATGGTTTCCCCCAGCAAAGTGGTGCTCCCCTGACTGAGGAAGAATCCAAGCCTTAAAGCTATCCCTGCTTAGGTCGGTATACGTAGGGATTGCGCCGACGTGGGAGGATGTCAGATGGGCGTTGTCTATCATTAGGGTCCGATGTTCATGCAGTAGGTGGTACAGGAATATGGTACCAGGGCCTCCTGACTCACCATTGTTGAAAGCTTCCCCACCGTGGCAGAGGAACTCACCTCTGTACGTGCTGTTTGTCTCAAAGTAAATGGCGATTCTTCCTCCAGATCCAGCACCAGCCTGTGAGGATTTGCTTTGATCGCCACCACTGGTAGCTATGGTACCCTGTCCTCTGATGCCGTTGGTGGTCATCAGTATGGTTCCCCCGCTGCCACTGCCGCTGACTGTGTTTCCTCCTTCCATACCGTTGGCACTCAAGATACCATCGATGAAAGCAAAGCCCGAGATATTCAGCATCAATATGCCACCACCGGCACCTCCCATCGTTCCACCGCCGGAACTACCAAACTCAAAGGGTTCATAGATGTTACCGTGTGGTTGTCCAGTGAGGTACGTTCCTTGACCTCTTCCAGACGTACCACCGTAACCCCCGCCAGAGGATCCCGAGGTACTGTCCGTACCCCTCCCGACGTTGACACCGGCATCTCTATCCCGATGATCGGTTCGATTGAACCCTCTACCATCGGTGTTGATGCTTCCACCATCGTCGATGGTGATGTTCTCTGCTTGGATAAAGAGTCTGGTACCGTGGAATAAACCCCCGCCTTGGACAGTGAGGGTATCCACATACAGAGAGTTGGCAGGGTCCAGAGTGGTTGAGGAGACAGCCCATATTGTTGCATCATCTTGAATAAGAACATGATTGAAACGATAATGGCTTGCCTCCTGTCCTAAGGTATGACCGCCTCGTTCCATGGTCAACATGCCGTCGTGATGGATGGTCAAGTTCTGAATGTGCGCCATGGTCCCGTGCATCCATATGTCAACGTCATGGACGTACGTATCCGGTGCTAATCCGAGGAAACCGTCCGCATAGACCCTCACGTTGAACGGTAGATCAATCTCCGATCGGTGAAGGTCGAGGGATTGACTCTCTGAGATGTGGAAGGTACCCGTCCTGTCCCCTATCATGTACAGGAAGAACAGCGAGGCGTTACGGCCGATGGGGTCAGTCAGGATGCCAATGTGAGCGGAACCGTATATCTGGAGCTCTTCGAAATGGAAGTTGTGAGATCCTCCGGCAAAGTGGTGTTCGCCCGACAAGGACAGAATCCAGGTCCTGCAACCGTCCTCTGCCCAATCAGAGTAATCGTATAGCGTGTGGTGATCCGTCCAGGCCTCCAGACCACCATTGTCGATTATGAGAGTACGATGATCGTATTCCATGTGGTAAAGGAACACTGTCCCTGCTCCACCATTTTCCGCAAGCGGACCTCCTGCTCTGCCGCCTCGAGCATGGTAGTCGAAGCCATTTGCCGTATCATTTTTGTAGAAGTACATCGCCAAGCGTCCACCTGCTCCTCCGGCCCCTGGGGATTGGTTGTCTTCGTACCCTTCCCCACCATCCACTGCTAATCTGCCGTAGCCTTTGATTGTATCACAGTGTAACCATACACTCCCTGCACTGCCTCCTCCACTACCAACAGCATCTGCATAGCCACCATTGGCTGTCAGTTCACCGTCAATGTGAATGGTATCAGAGATGTTCAACCATACGTAGCCACCACCTGTGCCACCATGCTGGTTATTCAACCCGTGACCACCAGCACTTCCAAAGAGGAATGGTTCATATAGGTCCCCATAGGCAAACCCAGCCTTACCATTAGGCCCTCTACCTCCACTGCCTCCATGACCACCTCCACCACCTAAACCATAGACTGGATGCGGTTTACCAAGGTTGACATCACCATGAAGGGAATCTTCACCATGGGTATCGTTGCTGTGGTGACCCGTGTAGCCAAGTCCTTCTGCCGTGAGGCTACCTCCAGCATCAATGGTAATGTTTTCTGAGATCATTGTGAGTTTGGTGCCATGTAAGATACCTCCGCCTTCAATATAGATGGATTCCGTAATGAAGGTTATACCCGGTTCGTCTATGGGATCGGTTGTTGCATTAACTGAAGCTTCATCTTGAATTCTCACAATTCTGAAAGCATAATGGTGTGATGGTTGGCCTGCCGTCCTCCCACCATGCTGTGCCCACAGATAACCCCCGTGGTGAAGTGTGAGGTTGACAATATGGGAGAGCAGCCCAGCATTGTATATCTCCACACCATGAACCACCGTCTTGGGTGCCAGTCCGAGGTGGCCGTCGTGGTAGACGTAAGTGCTGAAAGGCAAATCAATTTCTGGTCTCTCCAGATCCATCTCTTGCTTATCTGCGATATGAATGGCTCCGGTCCGGTCTCCGATCATGTGTCTGAAGAAAATGGTGACCTCCCACTCGGTGGACTCCGCAGCCAGGAATGAGACATCCATTCTACTGCTCAATCCCATGGCGTCTACCACAAATAGTGCCTCCCCGGGAGGAACCACCGCCAGGTGAGCTCCGTCATATATCTGGAGTTCTTCGAAGTGATATACGTTATTTCCGCCGGCCAGCTCGTGGGTCCCCGACACCGGTAGTATCCAAGCCCTGCATCCATCTTCCTCCACGTTACTCCAGTCTATGATTTTATCCAACGGGTTGATTTCGCCATTCTCTATGTACAGTGTGCGGTGCTCATGTTCTTCGTGGTACATGAAGACTGTCCCTGGGCCTCCTCCCTCCCATTCGCCGTCGGGCAACCCCCCGTGGGACTCAAACTTAAACCCGTTGGAAGTCTCATTGTTCCAGAAGTTGAGTGCTATCCTACCTCCGGCACCACCACCAGAGTTGGACCCTGCCTCTCCACCGTTGGTGCTGATGGTACCGTACCCTTTGATCAAGTTACAGTGCATCCAAATACTGCCACCACTTCCACCTCCACTGCCCACTCCCCCGGGGTTACCATCTGATGATACCACTCCGTCGATGTGGATGGTATCCGTAACATTGAACCATATCCTACCACCGCCAGAACCTCCATTGGTACCTCCTCCTGCACTTCCAAACTCCTCTGGTTGGTAGAGGTCACTGTATGGTAGACCTGTCTTGGCAGCTCCTGTGGATACAATAACGACAGCATACAATTTGCAAACACTGAATAATGCTATGAATGAGTCATGGATAAAGGTGGAGGGGGCATTTGAAGCAATGAGGCTTAGCAATCGGGAGGTTTGGGGTTCAATTCCCGGCTGGGTCATAGTAAGGTGGGTTTCTTATCCAAGAACAATCTAACGTTTTTCCCATCTGAAATGACTTTCTAAATTTAAAAGATTCCAAGTTCGAGTTTAAATGTTGAATTGGAAGCCACCTGACGTGAAAGTTGTAATCCATAAGCCCTTGCTGGTTTCTCCCACATTTGTGGTCGCATAAGCATCGTAAAAATAACTGGTTATTATTATTACGATCCCGAACTGACGAACATAGTCATGATTGACAAATCTCAAGATAAGTTTTTCTTCAGGGTTTGAAGCAAAGATACAAATTAAACCGTGTTCTTAAGTTCATTCTCTCTTACATACTACTAGTGATGTCATAAAGCAGGGATGAGCCTGGGGTAAAAAAAATTCACGGAACTTTGCAAAAAATTGCGGTATAGGCTCCAGTTTGAGTATGCTACAGTGTGTTAGGATAATAGTTTTTGTCCCCGAGGTAGAAAGAAATCACAGAAATTCCGCGAATTCGCGGAAAAAGCTCATGCCTGATAAAGATACATGTAGATATTCCACAGAATGAAAACTTTAGCAACTTAAATCTGTGAATGTTAACATATCCCAATTCAGATGAGAAGAGGTGCTCTTGTACAGTCTCAGCTGCACATTTGACCTTTGCTGTGACCTTTGAACCATTAAACAATAGTCCATTGTCATTAAATGATAACAAAGAAGTTACACACCTTGACCGTGTCCTCCACTTCCTCCATGACCTGCACCAGACGATCCTCCTGATCCCGTGAAACCGAGACCAACATTGATGACACCGTGACGACCGCTCCTAAATAACCCATTTGGATATGTCGAAATGCCATCGCTGACCCTGTACCCGAGTCCGTCTGCTCTGAAAGTGCCCCCGGAATCCACGGTGATGTTCTCTGCTTTGACATAAATATGTGTTCCCTCCACTAAGCCACCACCATCTATTTGAAGGCTGATAACCTGGAAGCTGATGCTAGGGTCCTCGACCGGGTCTGACACCATATGGACGTAACCGTCGTCCTGCACGTGAACGTGATCGAACTCGTAGTGTCCTGCCTCCGACTGGGAGGTATGCCCGTGGTGGTTCAACCAGAAACGGCCGCCGTGGTGTAGAGTGAGATTGTTGACATGACTGAGGGCGCCGTCCAGATAAATGGTCACGTCGTGAACGACGGTCCTGTTTGCTAATCCAAGATGGCCGTCTTCGTAGACTCTCACGTTAAACGGTAGATCGATCTCTTCCCTGAATAGATCCATCTCCTGGTTCGGTCCGACGTGCAAGGTTCCCGTTCTGTCGCCGATCAGATTTTCAAAGAAGATGCCGGCAGAGGCATCTAGATCTTCCTGGAGTGCAGCGAGGTGAGCATTGCCGTATAACTGAACCTCTTCAAAGTAGTAACTATGGTTTCCTGGTAAAATTACAATAAAAGAGTACAATCAAGTTTACATCAGCATGGCACGATTCAAATGCAACTCATCAACAGACCACATTTTGTAGAATTCGTATGAAATGGCACATATCATCTACCGTACATAAAATTGGTCTTCTTAATTCATTAAGATCTTTTCAAAAACCTTCTCACTCAGTTTCAGTGATTGCATTCGTATTAATACACAAATCTTTGCCATTGTGATATCCATATGTAATTTATCAACAAACAGGCAAGCAAGAAAAAAACCTCTTTCATATAATCTCTAAGACAAAGCCATTCATCTTCAATAAGTTACAGAAGGCTTTAGAGTAGCATTGATGTCATTAATACCTGCGAGCTCATGTCCTCCAGAGGATGGTAGCAACCATGCCCTACCTTCATCTTCATCAAGATGAAGGTAGTCCTCTATAGCGCCCTCATTTTCTCCAGGCCCTCTACCAATGTTATTGATGACCAACGAACGATGGTCAAACCCTGAGAAAAAAATGTTGATAAAAGTTTTTTTTAAATTAAACATTTATTTTTTGCAAAATGATATCATGATTATTGCACATGCATATTTTAGAGACACATTTTATGTTAAAAGTACTATGTTCTGGGATATTAAAGGATCATTTAAGGTAGAATTTTAGTCTTGATATGTCAAGCTGTCTGAGCTAGCTAGCTGTTCTGGTTTTCAAGATTATCACCATTAAAATATATTTAATTTCTGGAACGCTCCTTTAAAGACTAAATTGATGATGACATCAGCGGCTCAGTTAAATTGAATAATCTATTCAGTCAGATCTATTCAGTCTTCTGTTCTTATACTTACTTGTGTGGTAGAAGAAAGCAGTACCAGGACCGCCATCTCCTGCACTTGAACCCCCTCGACGACCTCCAAATGCTTGAAAGGATCCAGAGAAGGTCCTGTTGAGAGAGAAGTAGACTGCGATGTGCCCAGCTGAACCACCACCCCCGTAATAGGACCCTGAGGCACCACCATCACCCCCGTTGACCTCTACTGATCCATA